>LKTO01000554.1:0-31636 GCA_001399465.1 Hymenoscyphus scutula
CTAAAAGAGAGAAATAAAGTCTACTTATAGCGAAAAAATATTAATATAAAGAGACTAAGTAGAAAACTAGACTATATATATATTAGACTATTTAAAATTAAATAAGTAAAAGAACCTTTAAATTATAAACTAGCTCTACTAAAAATAATAAATATCTTTCTAGTATTCTATATCTCTCTACTTAAACTAGTACTACTAGGAGTACTACTAGCTCTACTTATAGAGATCTAGCTAGTTAACCTAAATACTAAATATAAGGTTAAGAAGATTCTTAACTATAAACTTATTAGAGGTAAGATTAAGTATCTAATTAAATAGTTAGATTACCTATATTTAGAAAACACTTAGAAACTAAAAGAGAATATTAGCTAGTACTTAGTAGAACTTAAGAAGTTCTACTCTTAGAATCTAAGTCTGTCTATAGCGCGGGGTTAGTAAGATAGGCATCGAAAAAAGCAGGTTCTAGAACGAATGCTAGAGAAGCGTTAGTAAGAGAAAAGTTAGTATAAGTAGATGCCTTGAAGGCGAGGAACTAGTCGAAAGAAGTAGAAGCGAGAGAGTTAGTAGGAGAAGTCGAGAGCAGGCGTTTCTTCGCGTGTATAGAACTAAAGAAAAAACGACAGATTAGTTTATAAGCTCTAATTAGAACCTGTAGAGAAACAATATAATAACTAGAAGTATTATAAGGCTTCTTAGTATAAATATACTCTAAACAGCGAGAAGATTTATCTAGATAGAGGAAATACTAGCGAGAATAATAAGAATAGTAGAAATAAGTATTTGTAAGACGATTAGCCTTCTTAATATAAAGAGCTAAGGTAAGTCGCTGTTTTCGTTTATTATAAGAGACTAATATAGTTAAAAAGAAAGTTAGTTAGAAAACGGCGTCGACACTTTATAGTTAGCGTAGAGATATACTAGTCTAAGAAGAGGATAGTATTACGAATTATATACTAATATATAATAAGTAAAGACTAGATAGCGTTCTAATAGATTAAAATACTATTTATATATAAACTCTTAGAAAGATATTAGTATAGTAATAAGCTAGTAATATAGGATCTTATTATATTAGTATAGATTATATAATAGAGTTCTTATATAATAGAGTCCTTAGAGGCTATTAAAGTTCTTAATATTTAGAACTTCCTTTAAGCGAGAGACTCTAATAGAGAACAAAGGTTCTATATAAGACTAGTATATCTACTATTAGATAGAAGCTTTATACTTAACTTAATATTATATTATTATTACTACCTTAATAGCTTTATAGTTAAGTAATAAGTTTATCTTCGAGTAAATACCTAAGTTCGCGATTAAACCTCTTTATAAGTAATAAACTCTAGCGATACTTAGTTACCTTAGTTAGTTAGTTTAAGAATCGTTATATACTAGACCTTTCCTTTACTTCTTTCTAGATCTAATATAACTCTCTATAATGTAGTTTATCACCGAGCGGGCTATATTACTAAGCGGGCCACTTTCCTCTATTAAACCTCTTTAACATATAATTACTTAACTATAACACATTCAATTAACTAAACTACTTAGAATCTAACGAGTTATTTAGTTCTATAGACTCTTGACAAGTTCGTATATTATGACTAGTCTTTCTACAAGTACTATATCGTCGCCTAGAGAGCTGCCTCTTCTTTTGCCTACTCCCTTCAACGCGCTTATCGCGTCGAGCCTGCTCCTCTACCTCCTTTTAAGCTAATACATCCTGCGCATCCTCTATAATAAGTGTACCCCCTTGATAGATCTAAGTCTTTTTAGCCCTCCGACGTTTACTAAGGGCTTCATTTACCTAGCGAAGGGTTCGGACTTCAGCTGATAGTAAAGTCACCTCATGAGCTAATATCTCTATGCCCTTAGCTAATACAGCTACTGTCTTAAAAATCGGTGTTAGCGAGCTTGCTTAATAGAGTGTAATACGATTTTTAACTAGTGTAGTCTATAAGAGAGCTTTAGTTAGGTTGTGAGGAGTCTAAGAGACCTATAGGTTAGCATTTATAGAGGGGAGGTGTTAGAGTCTATAACCTAATATTAAGCTTAGAAATAACTACTGAAACTATATACTAATTTACTTAGGATCTTCGTACAAGGCTCTTTAAAAGTTGTAAACGTAATTAAAACATATCTTTAATTATAGTTAACGTTATATAAATTAATATATCTAGAGCTTTCTAATATATCTCTCTCCTTACGATTCGAGTATATAATTCACTATATCTTCAACACTAGTAAGCCAGGGCGCAAATCCTCGTATATCTAAGTCTAGTATATATCGAATAATTACTTCCTCTTCTATCTCGGTCAGCTTATAACAATTAGTAGTGGTTTCGTCGCGAGAGGTTCGGCTAGCTATTCGATAAGTAAGAGTCGTTCTAGGTACATTGTAGAGGTTAGCAGCTTTTCAAATACTTATTTTTTAGGATGATCGAACTACTTCTATAGCTAGGATAATCCAGGCTTCGCTAGTATAAATCTATATGATTTGTTATAGAGAAATCGCGTGTCTTAGGCAGTAGATATAGAAGTAGAGAAAAGTGGCCCGCTCGGTGATATAGCTCGCTTAGTAATAAACTACGTTACTATATTTATATAGTCTCTAAAATTCTTTAGCTTTTTTACTAGTATTAGAGCTATATAAAGCTTCTTTAAGAAACTAGACTCTAAAAATAACCTTTTAACTTAATCTAGCTATATAATTCTATCTACTATAATTAAACTTCGCTTAAAATCTATATAATAGACTATAAAGGTTTAGCTTTTTTACTTAAGAACTAGTATCTATTATTAATATCTTCTCTTATATTATATAAAGCGTCTAGCTAGTTAATAAGACTCTAGACATCTACTATACTATATAGAACCGAGTTTCTAATCTATAGTAATATCTATACTAAAGCCTTTCTCTATAATCGAGAATAGTAATACTAAAACTATATAATCTCTCTATTATCTACTATATTAATATTAAGCTTAGTATATAACTATTATCTAAGCTAAATAGTTCTTTCGAAGGCTATTAAAGGTAGATATATTAGATAATCGATTATAGTAATAAGACTTCTCTATATTAAGCTAAGCTTATAGAGTCTATATAATAACTTCGAGAGTATAAATCTAATCTAAAAGAATATAAGTCTACTAGAGAGCTTTATTCTAGATATTTATAGATATATATTTAATAAAAAGACTTCTAGAGTCTACTTATAGTTTATAAAGTATAATAATATAATTAAAGAAGCTTTTATAATATTAGAGCGTATAGTAAATACTTGTAAATTAAACTATAGTAGCTTCTATATATAATAACAAAAGCTAAAGAGAGAAGTATATAAGAAAGTAAGATAGACATTCTTATAAGAATGTCTATTCTTAAGCTAAGTAATATATAAAAACTAAGTAAATAACTAAGCGTATAACTAAGCGTATATATAAAAGTTATATATATATATAAAAGCTATAGTTAGAGTATAACCTCTAATAACTCTTATCTAATAATATAGAGAAATATTACTAACTTCTTCTCTAGAGATATAAATATATCTTAACTCTTATATTATCTCTTATATCTATAAATAGATATATTCTTAATAAACTAGTCTCTAAGTAAGTAAAAAGTCTAAATATTTATATTTAATACTTCTCTAATTTATTATAGATTTATAATATTTAAGAGCTTATTAATATATTAATTACTACTCTAGTCTATTCTTATATATTAGCCTCTAAATTCTATATCTTCTATATCTTCTTCTTCTTCTTCTTCTTCTTCTTCTTCTTTCTCTAATAAAACTATTACTACTACTAATAGTAATATATTCTTATCTAAATCTTTTTTATAAATAGCTTTAAAAATATAATAAATTAGAGCTTTAGTAGAGTAAAGAGAGATAGGCTTAGTAAGATATAAAGGTTAATAAAATACTTAAGACTACTTTATTAACTTTCTCTCTTTTTTTAGTAGAAGAATATAAAGTTTCTATATTCTATAGATACTCTTCTAGAGTCTCTTAAGATATAGCAAGGCTACATTATATAGTGTTTCTCGAGAGTAGAGTATAGCTCTATATCTCTAGAGTAAGGCTATATTAGGTTTAGCGTAGTCTACTAGATATACTAAAACGCTAGATATAGAGAGATAATATTATAAAGAAATAGGCTCTAAGACTAAGGCTAACAATTCAATGATTATTTTAGATGAAATTAGGGATTGGCTGTACCTGTAGAGAAATTATACCTATTGACTTTGTAGGTCTACAGTAAGTTGTACGGGTTGGCGATGGTTAATTGTCAATGATCCCATTTAGGCTGTGGTAGGCTGCCGGATAAAGCCACCGAGTATGAAAGCCCAACCACATGAAATAAAAATCGATGAAAATTATAAGCTTCGTATTCAAAGCAGGCGCATTAGTTCTACATATGCAAAGTTGTTAATCAGGCGCTCGTTACGATGTTTCTAAGCTTTGCCTTTCAATGAAGGTCCAGGAAAAACGCTACTAAATGCCCCCTGAGTGACCTCGCCAGATGTGCGGCAAGAACCTGAAACACGTTATTCACACGAACTACCAGGCTCATCTATCTTAGCTGTTCATTGTAGATTTCATTTCATCGACACAACAAAAGTTTAATTATTTTAATCATTAGTTCTTGCCCAAGTATCGCCAAAGGCACCTCGGGAAGTCTCGCAGGTTTGCTTGCCAGCAAAAATCTTGTATAGCCAACACTGACTCGGCGGTCGTGACTCCTCTTGGCGCCGACGAAGGGGAATTGTGATCAATAAGTAAAAGGATTAGAGTTGTTAGGTTAATTCTAGGAAAGTACTCTTCTGAAGATGAACCCAGAACTCAGTTCTCCCTTTCAACAATTCCAACTTCAATAGCTTTTGATACCGACACACTGACAAATAACATGGAGTCTAACATGAATTATACCATTTAAAAAGCCAAAATTTCCCTTGCTAACTTTCCATAGTAACTCAATATTTAAGCTCCCCTGCTAATTTTATTTCTCAGACCTTTCTTTCCTGTCTTTCATCAAAGACCCTTCATAGCTCATCGATTGTCAAGCAACCGCTCGCAATACTAGCAGCATCTCCAGGAGGTGTTTCTCATGAAATTTTGTGCCCCTTCTGTCAGAAATATCATCGGAACAATGAAAGACAAAATGAAATGGTACATGCAATCCTCAATGCCGTTCACGAATACGACTCGCTTGGTGCCTGGCATTAATATGAAACTCGTCAAGGAGCTGAAGAGACCTAAACTAAACGACTTCCCCGATTTATTTGATGAATATCGTTTACACAATCAAGTTAATCTTCAACGCAATATGCAACACAGGTGGTAAAGAAAGAGATATTGTCGCATACGGTTTTGAAGTTTTGCAAGATCTTTCCAGTGTTGACACCTAAACCCAAATTAAGAACGTGTTACACCCAAGAACCGAAGATTGCTGAACTCTTTCCTGGGCAATCCAGCGATTGACAAGCTGCTACTCTTGAGTGGGTGTCGCCTTAATCTCTTTCTCGTAGGGAATTTCCTTGCGGCGCGGACGAGTGGGAAAGGCACGTGAATTTCCCAGTAGTACGCAAGAGAAAAACGCCATGCCTAAGGTGACAGATAGATATCACCCGTGGTAGAGAGGAGAAATAGACGGATTTGGGATCCTGGAGACGGGTCCCACCTAAAGGCGAGGTGGCGTTCACTTTTGTTTTTTTGGAGAGCGAATGCGGTAGTAAGATTTTTCCAAGATAATCATGCAATCCTGCCTGAGGTGTTGACTGCCGATTGGATTTAATGGGCGGCCGCTAGCTTTTGGGTGCGCCATTTCCGACTTCTTTGGTCAGTTCGGGAGAAATGATTTCGATATGTTGCATCTCGCATTTTACTGCGGCCGCGGGTTTGAGGCAAATGGATACTAGTTGATGATGATTCCTGTTTGTTGCATTTCGCTGGCGGCCGCATGTTGGAGGCAAGCGTGTATTAGTTTATTTGCCAGAACATGCAGAGTAGTCTGAATGCTTTCTGTCATTATTATATGTTTTTACTGATTCAATTTTATATAATGTACTTGTACAGTAGGTCTATGAAAAATTCACTGATGGCCTGTCTCTTGGCGTCAAAGGGCTCACGGGGTCAGACGCCATGCTTCCTGCATTTGAGTCTGTCGGACTCGATACGGTCCCTTCAATGCTAGAACATTGCAATTCTACAGGTATATAGTTTTGACTGCCGGGCATTTCAGTAAAGAGCGGGAGACCTGGTGCCTCGGGAATGAAATGTGCGTCGACCTCGAAAGGTCCAACACTACCTAGATTTCCAGGTCCCGCGGTCAGTTGATTTCCTAAGATGCGAGAAGATTGCAAGCAGGGGTTGGTTTTTATATTGCTGAAGGCCTTTGGAACAGATCATTAGAAGTTGACTTACCACTTTGAGAGGACCCCGTCGCTTGTTCCGCTGTCTTCTCTTCTTCGGAGCCGCTTTCCTCCCCTTCTTGCCCCTTCTGTTTGTTCCAGTGCCAAACTCCAGCGATACAGATTGCGACAAATACCAAGAGCCCAATGACACCTCCAACTATTGCACCAGTCATATTTGTCTTTACTTTGCTATGTGGAACAGCTTCGGAATTGTTTGAGGTCTTGTTTTTGTACTCCGGCGAGACAATTGTGGATATCTTTGGAGTCGCTCCTTGGACCCAGACATTCTGGCTGACAGAGAAGTTTCCAAGTGCATAGTCAACTGTTAAATAAGCTTCTTGCAAAAAAGCTCGTCCTAGCGTATATTGCGTCGCTTTTTCAGCCCTTTGAAGCGGAAAGTAATGTGTGGCATTCGGTACGAAAGGATATTTGGCAGCAAGACCGAAAGCTTGAAAGGGTAATACGATATCAGCCGTTTCCCCGCCTGTCGTGCTTGCTGCAAGTCGAAAAGTGACCGTTGGGTTGGAATGTGAAAGTGTCGTGAAGTGCGTATCGTTTATTAGATATTTCGATGTTATATCGTCCCATTCCAGCCCAAAGGCAACTTCAAACTCCTTACACGCTTCGAGTGGAAGCCATATATTTGGATCTGTTGATTCAACAAATGCGTATATGGGCGTTGGAAGAAGAGGCTTGGTTGACGTTCCGCTATAAAATATAGATTGTATTCCTACGACGATATCTCTTGTGATGTCCTCACTCAGGGAGAATCGTACATCATTAGGCTGAAAGCGGGTAGTGTCGAGGCCACTAAATATTAATTGTGCATACTGACCGGAAGATAATCCTACTCAAAGGTCAGTGGGGATTTTTATACTTTTGAACCAAGGGCTTACGATAACTTGCCCCAGCGGTGTAACTCCAACTTAAGCTGGGTATCTTTTTCTCTGTTCTGAGGCTTTGGAAGAAGGATGGAACGGAATAATTGCCGAATGTTTCATAAATTACTGGCTGGGTTCCGAGACCGAGCAGACCACTAATGTTGTCAGTGAGGAAGACTTGTAGGTACATGTTCAAGTTGCAATGAAATAGTCCAGTCAGCAGCCGAGCCGCTGTTGTATGAGCAAACAGAGGACGAACAATTGGTGTTGTCACTTATTGTACTGCCACACTTTCACCACAACTTCGCTTCTGGGAAAGTCTTTCGCACAGTAGCAAAACGGGATACATGGAAAGTAGCGGAACTGCAGAACAAGTACTCACAGATAGCAGGGGTTTGGGAGGTTATAAGCCGCGATCGTTTGGTTCTCCAGACTTGGTGAGTCGACCGATTCTTGAAAGCCCAATCCCAATGTATCCAAGCCGTAATCAAGGTTAAAATTATACCCTAGGTTCGCTTCAAAGCCAAAACCGTTATCCCCGTTAAGGTTAAACCAGCCTTGGTCGTGCCATGTCGCAGATAGATTTTTGTTGAATGTACCGCCTCTCAAGAAAGCACAATTATTCGGAATTCGACGTGGATTGGCCCCAATATCACAGCCTCCAGGTTGCACAACAATCGTAATAGGGGAATTTGTCGAAGCGATCGCCCGAACACTCTGAGAAGTCCCGATTCGAAGATTGAAAGTACTCCAACTTCCATCTACTCCTTCACTGCAAGAGGGTCAGCATGGGGGTTGAACTTTTTGACAGAGCCCCAATCTTACAAATACTGGGATGGGGGTACAACGATTGGAGGAGGGATCACCTGTTCGGTTGCGGCCGCTCTTTCGTGTTGCACTGCGACTGTAAACACAACGCCATTCATCAATATCGCAGCCATAAAAAGCATCATGCATTTTGTTCACCACACCGCCACAGACAGAGTTGAATTTTTAGGGAAAAAGAGCTCCCTATTATTGCGAGGCTGGGCCTCTTAGAGCTTTCCTTTCCTCGTCGTTTTCTCCTGTTGCGAGTTCATGCGGTCTGATTTAGAGAATCTCCTTTCCCTTTCTGGAAAATCACGACAGCCTCATGTATGTGTGTTCCTTCTGCAATCCAAAATCCGAATTATGAGGACGGGACACGGGAAATTGGGGGCGATGAGAGACACCCTTGTCTTCATCATCCATAAAACACCTCCGTACAGAAAATTGCACTACACTAGTCTCACCGCCTCATCACTTATCGTTGGTGGAACACTATATGATCCATTCTTATAGGGTAGCTCGGGTAGTCTAAGCCACCTATTCCTTCCAGAAGCAAAAAGCAATTCGCTTTCTGTGCTGGCTTAAGAAATTTCACTTCAAAGGCTTCTTCATTTTAAACATATCTTAACCAAGGTCCTCTAGTCTTTTTCAATCCTTCCTTCCCACATACTTGTATCTCAAGTAAGGCTGAAGCAAAAGTTCCTTCACCGTTGTCCCAGCTTTGTGGGAGGAGTCGCAATACGAGTTATTGGCCTGTCTTTCACTACCTCCTATTCAATTTGATCTGTTCAAACTATAGTGGCTTCCTAATGATATGTAGCGCAGTTTCTAGCGTGGTGAAGTGAGGCTGTATTAAGGAGGCGATCGCACAGGAGCCTGAGTTTTATTCTCGGTAACGGTTAGCCCCCAAAATGCAACATGCCAAAATCCTACCATATCTCGCGATGGACAGTAAAGCAGTAGTAGTTGGTACCTGCTTACTTTAGCCGCTTTTTCTGTCCACCGGGAGCATATTCCGCAGTTCCAAAAGCAAAAACAGAAGCCCCCTCTCCTTTAGTCTAAAATCCTTACGCAATTCCTACTCTGTACCAAGGAGGAACTTTACGGTGGGTCCGAGGACCGGTTGCATCTTATTCTTCTCCCTTTAGATGTAGAGGGTACTTAGATTGTGGGAATTTTCTTCTTCTTTTATCATACAAACTGCAACATTCGTTATGCTTGTAATTGATATTCTTATATATTCGTTCCTCTTATACAGTCAATTAGCTACATGTGAGTGAAATTGAGGAAATAAGCCCCCTCCCCCCATTCTATCTAACATTATTCACTAGGTATTATTTCGACCTAATTAATTCCTCGAAAACTTTCGAATAACACATCATCTAATACAACTCTTTCACCGTCCTCGTCGTTCTCTCCCGTCCCTTCCCCCTCAACCTCCTCTAGCTCATCAACTCCGTCATTGGCGACTTTCACTTCTATCAGAATTCAATCATCGGAGGCACTGACAGATTCTGCTATTTCTTCTGTTCCTGTGGCTCCAGCGAGCAATTTGAGTCCGATATCTTCGAGCACTTCAGGCAGCTCATTTTTGCTCTCCTCGACCTTGTCACCCACGACTTCGGTTTTCGTTACAAGTCATTTTTCAACATATAACAATACCCCCAATGTCTCTCCCCTTTTCATAGCGGCATCAGATGATTTGAGGTCTCCAAATCATGTAACTTCTCGCACTTCAAGTAGCTCGTTCTCAAATAGTTCGAGTAAAAACTTCAACGGATCCACACATGAGCCTAAGAACCCCAAGTCTACTTCGAGTGACCCAAGTTCGTCGACTCACACCTCATCGACATCCAAAGGTTTCTCTTCTGTAATCCAGGTCACCTCCAAACACACCAATTCTACCGGCTCAAAATTTATACCACTAACGCGGATTATTGTCGGATGTTAGTCATTAAATCAATTTACTGTTTGTACTCGTGCTAATCTTCGGTCAGATCTGTTAATACTGTGCAGCTTCACTACTGGCCAACAAGGACTATTACTGCTGGTCTGAAATACCCCAAGACAAGAACCTTGTCTTATCCCAACAAGAATGTAACCATGTCAGTACATCTACCTATTCTTCCACTGCGCAATTTTGAGACTCATCTAGGGTTTCACCGTCAGTTTATTATGTAATCGACAAAATGTTCGTTGTAAATCCTTGCGCTCAACCTATAACCTCTCGAGGGGGTCTCATCAACTTCGTAACGTCCTACCGATTAGATCAAGTCTCTACGAAGCAGCCTTATAAGAATGGTGCTAAGAGTCGAAGCGGAGTGCGGATTGGACCTGATAAGCAATTGGAGCTCAGTGATTTGAGAACCGACTGCCATTTAACGAAAGTAGTACCACCCGAGCGAAACTTTGTGGTGGAATCAGAATACAATGGGGCTTGCGAACCTTTGCTTGTTTGGAGAGATGATTTGATGAATATAAAGAACAAGGAGTAAGTTGTTCTTGGTGTGATATATGTACGTTCTCCGAGGTTAACAGAGAATTTCAGGGTAGACTGGTCGAATTGTGGAAGAGTATTTGGAGGTAATTTTGGTTTATTTGACCCACCTATGCCCGTCGCACCATGCACAATTGGAGATTGTGCAAACCAAGGAGCAGACAATGCTGGACTGCGACCGCCGCCACCGACGACTCCTGCAGTTTCTCAAGGAACAACTTCAGCAATAGCGTCTCCAAGTCAGACTTTGCCTGCATCTGGACCTACAGCCACATCAAAATCCGTGGTATCATCTCAAAATCCAGGTTCCAGGCCTGGTGTTGAACCTGCTTCGAATAACCCTACTCCTCAAAACGAACCAGCTTCAAATAATCCATCGACTACCACTCCCTCAAACATTCCTACTGAGAAGAATCAGCCTGTAACAGTCTTCATTCTCGTCGAGAACGGTTATGCTACAAGTCCCGCTCAGCCACAGCCCCCTAATGGTGCAGGAGATGCGGCCTCCAACAACAACCCAAATCCTCCTTCGCCAGCTCCTACGCTAACTCTGATCGCAACACGCGAAAATGGAAATGCAGTCTTTGCAAGCCAAGGTGCCGCGCCCGTCGTTGTGGGAAGTGAGACAATTTCAGCTGGAGGACCTGCCATCACGATTCTAAACGTAGGAATTGTTTCCCTCTTGCCTTCAGGGGGTGGAATGGTTATCAAAAATAACGAGGATGTCACTACTTATGCCTATGAAAGCAATGTAGCCCCAGCCGAGTCCCCCAAGGCTGTTCTCATTGCCACACTTGCAGGAGGCTCGGTCCTTTCTGCAATTCCGGGTGCATCGAATGAGGTACCCGGCCAAGGAGCACTGAGTCTCTCGCCAACTAGCCTAATATTCCTTAGCAATGCCATTCAGACCGGAAATACAGCCTCCAAATCACTGTCAACTGGTGAAGTCATCACCGCAAGACTGAGATCATCCACCCTCATCCTTAGGCCTCAAACTTTGAGTGTTAACAGCCAAGACCTATCAACCCCCGAACAAGGAATCATGTCCCCCTCGCCTACAGGACTTTTCCTCATCAACAACGGAATAACAACAACACATTCCATCCCGCATTATCAAGACTCGTCTCACAGAACATCTCATATACAAGTAGTCTCTATGAGCAATGGGAGTTTACTCACTGTCGCACCTCTGGGCTCCCTAGTGGTCATAGGCGGCAAAACTCTAACGCAAGGCGGTCCCATCCCATTGCCACTTTACCTGGAGACAAAGTGGTGAGTCTCGGTCCAAATGGAGTGATTATTCAAATGCCTGGTGGCAAAGTAACGACAATTCCTGTTGGTGGTATTGTGTCGAAAACTGTACTTCCTCAACCTGCTACTGTTAACGTGCCGGCTGCTACTTCAAGTATGGGAGGAAATGTTAATAATGTCATTACCGCGAAGAAGGGCGAAAGTGTAGGGGGGTTGAGAGGAAGGATTTGGGTCTCGTGTTTGAGTGTAGTTTTAGTTCTAATTTTTTTTATTAGAGTGCAAAAAGATTAGAACAATTGAGATATAAATAGCGAACATTGAACAGCTTGACAGCTGATCTAGTGTATTATATATGAGTAATTGGGCCAATATTTAGTGCCCTCAGCTTGGTTACTGTCACCCCCCCCATTTTACTGTTGCCTGTATATAACGTAAATCTAGGTAAAATAATTAGATATCAAAGCTTAAGCTGTTATCTCCTTGATTACTAATACTACTCTCTAAATCAGGGTCAGATTC
Source organism: Hymenoscyphus scutula (assembly GCA_001399465.1). Classification (NCBI taxonomy): domain Eukaryota; kingdom Fungi; phylum Ascomycota; class Leotiomycetes; order Helotiales; family Helotiaceae; genus Hymenoscyphus; species Hymenoscyphus scutula. Next base: position 12,383 of record LKTO01000554.1, read on the forward strand.
TATATCTCTACCTATCTATTATTATAACCTCTATTAGCTACTTTTTCTAAAAATAACTCTATTAATATTCGGTATAGTTGTTTTTATAATCGGTACTATAGAGTCACAGCGTTCTATAGGTATATACCTAGAGTTTTTCTACACTCGTGTCGCTTACTATCGTAGTTATTCTGGACCTTATAGTCTTATAGAAATGTCTATATATTACTATTTCTAATTTATTACTCTTATAATAAAAGAGTTCTCTCGCTAGGTCTAGGGTTAGGTTTTTGCTACTTAGGCTAGATTTAGGTAGCTAGGTAGGTATAATAAAACATCCTCTTATTTCTTCTACTTAAGAATTTTCTAGATTTTAGTAGTTTAAAGTACTAACTTAGAAATAAATTTTAAAAGTAAGCCTTGAAAAACAAATTTTCTAACTAAACCTAACTAAAGAAACCTAACCCTAGCCTTAGAGAGCGAAGATAAAAACACCTTATATAAAAAGTATAATTTTTTCTTTCTTATACTAAGGAGAATTTTTTACTAACGTATAATACCGACAGCGACAGCGACATTAAACTCCAGGAAAGTCTAAGTAGTAGTAGAGGGTAGAAAACACTCTTTATAGAATTTAGAGTGTGTACCTATAGAACCCTACTACTCTACTATGCCGAATATCAATAGAGAATAAATATAGCACACAAACTAGATAGTAGCCTTGTAACGTTTAGCCTTCCTTATAGACATCTTACACAACTTCGTTTTTCTATGTTTTCTAGCCCGCTCGCTATATTAGTGTAGTAGTTGTTGTTCAATTACAAGGTGGTGATTCCGCTAATTTAGTGCTAAGAATGCGTTCACCAGATATTAGCCGAATAGTTAGTGAGGTGTAAAGTTGCTAAGTACAAGTACCAGCATTATTTCATTAACCAAACGCGACTTAGGAGTAAGTGTTTCCTCTCAGCCCTGTATATACAAAAATGATGAACATTGCGTTCACCTCAGTGAGCTTCTAAAAATGCTACCAACTTTACTCACCCAACACAAAACATGGGTATAATCTAACAGCACACGCCACAACCCTCCTCCCAGCCCCAACTCGTATGCATTATCTTCCTACACGTCCACCGTTTCCCTCTCCGACATCCTCAACTCCTTATCCTTCTCAACCTGTTCCTTTCTCCTCTCCAAATACCCAATTCTATTTTTCCTCCAAACCAGCAAAGTGGCCAAAACACCCAGCCCCGTGATAACAGAGCAAACTTGCATGCTCTCCGTGAAGGCCTCCGCGTTTACCTGTTTCAAGAAACTCAACGTTGTGGATTCTGATTCTGCCGGGGATTGTCTTGTGGTTATGGAGACATGGGAGCGAGTGAAACCTTGTTCGCGTGCAAGTTTACGGAGGGTTGAGCCGAGAATTGCTGTTGAGGCGGAGATTCCGATCGAACCTCCTAGGATGCGGACTTGGGCTATTATTCCTTGTGCTACGGCTGGGGTTTGTTAGCTTGTGTTGTGGGACGAGTGTTTAGGGTGACGGAGACTTACTTGTGTCTTTTAGCTCGCACTCTAATCCTCCCCCCAAGGAAGTGGTAGATACCATCAAGCCAAAGCCTGTCCCGATGAAAACCTGGAACCCATACATCTTCGGCTCAACCTCTGGAACATTCTTCAACGTACTCAGGAGCGCTGTGCCTAATACTGAGAATAGACCTCCTATAAGTAAAGTTTCGAAAATCAAATTTTTCTTCGTGTTGAGAATTGCTGCGACTGTGCTAAAGATGGCCACAGCTCCCACCATCGGTAACAATGCCAATCCCGCGACCAATTGACTCTTTTCATTGACGATCTGGAGGCGAAGGGGAAGTGTATAAATAACCATGAAATATGGGAATCCTCCGAGTAATGTTACAGCGACGTAGCCCATGTATACGCGTCGTTTTATCAGGTCGAGTGGAAACATTGTCGCTAATCCTGGCCAGTGCTTCGCAACAATTACTTCCCAACAAAACAGCAGGACGTAAGATAGAATTCCAATGATCATAGGGACGAGAAAGAGTGGTTTATCCCAGGAGTATCCCGCGATACCTGCTTGTTGAAAGGAAAATACTACGCAAACGGAGGCTACTATTACGAGGATTGCACCTGTTTTGTCGAGTTGTTTCCATGAGCGGCGTTGGGCATGGAGCATCTGATGAGGCTTTGGCCAGGCGATTGTGAATACTATTAGGGGGAGTATTCCAATTGGAGCACTGGAAATTGTTTAGCACGCAGCAGAGATCGGAATGGAAAGATGCATTACTTGATCCAGAAAATCCATCTCCAAGTTGTATACTGTGTTATGACGCCACCAAGCACGGGTCCAAGAATACCAGACACTAGGCAAAGAAGTTAGGATGATCCGACAAGACCCTAGAGAAAACTCGAAGCAGCCTGAAAAAAGAAGATAGCTTTTTAATGAGTATCAAAACACTTACTAGCAACAACAGCCCCGGCAGCAGCGCCAACAATTTGTGACATCTCAGGGGGGCTAATCTCAGGAAGAAGAACAAAAGTAAGAGAATACAAACCCGAACCCCCAACTCCCTGCATTACCCTCAAAGCAATCAGCTGCTCAAGTGTCTGCGCAAACCCACAACCCAAAGAAAAAGCCAAGAAAACCACAAGTGCAGTGATGTAGGCATTTTTTCGACCGACAATATCAGCAATACGCGCAAAGAAGACTGCACATCCCAAATAACTGAGGGTATAAGCCAATGCAATCCAATTGATATATTCGACAGCCCCGAAATCCTCTCCAATTGTTAACAGGCCTGCGGCTACGATTGTTGTGTCGAGGAGCGAGAGAAATAATCCAAAGGAAATGCTGTATTATATCAGAATTCAATTAGCTGTAATCGGAGGGACAAACGTACCTGATGTAAAGTGAGATCAACTGCCATTTTGGAAGTCTGGCATCATCCAAAAGTGTTGATTGACTAGGAGATTCTGACCGGGTCTCGAAGCCTTTCGTTTGCACAACATCACCAACTAGCGGGCCCGATGCCGTCGGTTTTTCCATCACCACAAGGTGACACCTGTCTGTTGTAAATGAGCCGCGAGACGCATCCGGAAATGCAACAAGAATCAGGTATATACAACGCCAAACATATTCCCGTGGAAGGGAAATATACCAAAGGAATTTCCCTGTTCCAACACCAACAAACGATGATGTCCACCGTACGAGTAAACCCAGAAGCTAACCCTCGCTTGTTTTCTCCCTCATTTTCCATCGGCTGTACAGCGGGGTATGGTAAAAGACGTAAAAGAGCACTGGTTGCACTGCTCAGTAACCCCGTTATCTCACACCGCATGCCTTACAGTGTGATAGCAACCTATTATATGCCTTACAAGATTGTTTCCTCGCAATCATGGTGATCACGCAAACACGGCACTTATCGCTCAGAGAGCACAGAGAAGTAACTCTCACGAGCCCAGCAATTGGCCCCGCGCAGCACCTCCGCACAGTGTGGGTTCCCGTCTAGAACAAAATACCTAGGTATCCGTACGTACATGTACATGTCCCCGCCCGCAAAGGGAACGAGGCGCGTGCAGGGAGCATCCATTGATCCATCCAAGACCAAGAAATTTCGGCGGCAATTTGGTTATCTCGTACCGCGATACGGGATCCTTTTTCTATTTTATCAGGGTCTTTCTGGAAAGGTGATGAAAGAAGTTCTGCTGGTTTGAGAAGAAATTTGATGGCTTTGATGTGCTGGTCGGAGGCCATTTGACAGATAGCAGGAAAGAGAAAGACAACACGTGGATTGGAAACTCCCGCGGAGATAGGGGTCGCTTTTCAGTAACATGGGATGATGCGAAAGAGGCGTCAGTCCTGACCTGGAGACGCCCCGAGGGAAACGCTGTGACGAGAGTGGAAATTGGATAGTCTTTCCTTTTTGGGACTTTGAAACTTCTGATTAAAGACTGTTTGGAGTTTCGATGAAAAGGACTTCGGAATTAAGGTTATACTTTTTGCACTACCAAAACTAACGGTTTACGCGACTGTTCAAACTGGTCCTGTTATAGATGCAAGCTGATGTATTATTACCCCCAAATCAAGGCTTCAATACTTGAATACAGATACCAGCTTGAAAAGGGCAGCCCCAATGCCTCAAAAGCGAGAATACTCAAACTGGCACTAAGTAGTCTGGATTGAGAAGGAGCCGAGGTCCAAGAGATAAACAATCCTTCCCTGCTTATTCTCGCTAGTAATTGGCAAGTGCTTAAGTAGATATACCTTGGAAACTTAGCGGACCGAAACATCGATGACTCTCAAGAAAATGCACGGCAAGAACTCCAACAGACAAATAAAGCGACAGCTCTTCCGAGATTATGGTAAGTTGTACCATGCGTATAATTACAGTATACATCGCAAAACATAGGTGTCAATCAAATCGGTATATCCTTATCCCCTTCCTTCCCCCCCCCCCCCCCCCCCAAAAAAACGCCCCAACAAACCAACCCATTAATCCACCCCATCCCTCAATAATAATAAAACTAAATAGCATAATTCTCTGTATGTAAAAATATCTCATCCTTACTATCATCTCCCCAAATATCCGCCTGCAACCGCGCAACCGTATTCGCAACATCAACCCTCATAGTCGGCGGCCCACAAACAAAAACACAAGTCCTCCTCCCAAATATCCCTTTCCCATCCACTCCACCGGTCGCCATATCCTTAAGCATATACCCAAGATCCGGTCTTCCATATTCCGTAGACCAGCCTTCTTTTTTGACCTTTGCGCCCACGAAAGCGAATCGCATGAGATTCTTTTGGAATTCTGTCGGTGTGGAAGGAAATCCGAAGTCGAAGTTTGAGCCGGCTTGTGCAGCGGTGGGGTTGGAGGAGGAGGGAATGGCGATATGAAGGTCCGCGGATTTTTGGCGGAGGTGTGCTGCTTCAGGCGCAGCGGGGTATGGGTTGAGGGAGGAGGAAGGTTGAGATTGATGGTTTGATGCTGGAGTTGGGGAGGGAGATGGTGCTGGAAGGGGAGGAGGAGGGAAGTGATCGGATTCCTTGGAGTCCTGAGATGCGCGGATGGATTCTTCAAAGCTGGGTGGTTTGAGTCCTCCGTCATCGCGTTGGAGTTCTTGTGATACGGGTTTTGAGTCGGGGATGTAGCTTGCAGGGCGATAGTCTGCTGAGAGACGTTTTGAATCGCGCGAGACGAAGCTTGATGGTCTGTAGCCATCTTTTGGTGGTGGACCAGGAGGAGGACCGGGTAGGTTTCTGGGGTCGTAGGATATTGTTGAGTTTCTGGCGGAGTCCATGTGTTCACTCCACGGGTTATTCGAATTTCTAGGGGACGGTGGTGCGAATTTGAAATGTGGTGCATCTGATCGCGGTGGAGGTGGTGGGAAGTGGAATTCTCGTCGTTTCTGTGATCCTCCTGAGGATGGGGATAAGAATTTACGACTTGCTTCATGTCCTTCCGCCGGAGGGACTGGCGACGGAGGGGCTCTCCCTTCCAACTTCTTCAATGAGTTTTCTCTCATCACCTTTGTTGGTGGTGGAGGGAATGATGTTTGTGGAGTCGGTGGAAGCACCTTTGGCTGTAAGTGCTTTGCTCTTGGCAGTGATGTTATAGCGTCTTCATTTTCGGCTCGCAACTCTTCCTCTCGCTCAACATTACCGGCTGCCTCATCCCGAATGTATTGGGAATTTCGCTTCGAGGCAATGTCAGAAACGAATCCGTCCAGTTTATCGTGAAGCATATTACTAATTGGTCGAGGGGCTCTGCCAGTCCCTGCTCCTCGGGCTCCTGGGAGTGTTTGTCGTTTTGCTGCAGTGACATAAAATTGACAAGTGACTGTTCCGGGAGGTGCATACTCTCTGCAGATTCTAAGTTCTTCTCTGAACCAATCCATTGCCTCCAATCTCTTCAAAGCCCAAACCACTTCAATCTTCTGTGTCACTGCCTTTCCGTCTCTCATTCTCTTAATAAGATTGAGAAGTTGTGAAACAATTGCCGTGATACCACTTCCACCTGCAAACAAAATGACTGTGTCGAAGGATGCCAGTTCTCGCTGCATACCGCCGTATGGTCCCTCGAGATATGCTCGGTAAGTCTTGAATGGACCTCTGGCGATTGCAGTCTCGAGAACTCGACGGGTGAAACCACCGAAAGGACGGAAGACCAAAGTACAATCTCTATAAAGGTCGCCATACTCGGAAGGGAAATCCTCACTACATAGTGATGATATCGTGAAGGGGTGACTCTCGAATATTGAGATACCGGGCATTCTCAAATAGACGTATTGACCAGGTCTCCAGGTCATCTGTGTCGGAATGGTAACCTTGATTGCGTTTTCAGCCATCAATGTAATTGCTGCTTCGTCTCCAATCAGCCACGCGTTTCTCCATGGCTTAGCCCAATTCAGATTGAAAATTCTCAAGAAATACGAGAGACACCAGATGGCAACCGTTGCCCAGAGATAGCTCCAAGACGTAAGGTAATTGTGGCAATGCCAGAAAAGAAGTCCAACATAAGCGATGGAAACAGGGATATGCAGAACTAGAAAGAATTCGTATGCTAGGTTTCGCAAAAAGGGCAAAGATCCAATACAGAGCCAACCGAGGGGTGCTAGACAGGCAATTCCAGTCCCATATACAAGTCCACTGCCTTCCGGAAATAATTTCTGATACACAGCCATGCCACCATCTTCGTAGACTGGTGTGACGTAAAAGGGTACGGTATGAATGATGGACAGAAACAAACAGAGATATCCTCCCCATCTGTGAAATACACCCAATCGTTCATGTCCGATTCCTGTGATGGCGGATATCAGATTCGCCTTCATGCTCGTAGCGACAATCCATGGAGTCATGGCAATCGCAAGCATCCCAGCTCTGATAGCGAGAGGCGGTGATCCGAATTGAATGCTCTGCCAAAAGAGCGGCTGTGGTAAGAAACAATAGAGTGTCACAAAAGTCAAAGCAATAACGAGAATCGCAATGACGGCCAGTGACGGGAATCCCAGTAGCACCTTCTTCTTGTATTTGATCTCGGGTACAGGTCGATAGAAGATCCATCTGAACAATGCCAATGTGTCGTTAACAGCTCGAAACGAAGACCAAGCTGATTGTCCTCGCGTGAGTTCCATTCCTTTTTCTCCTTCGCGGGGAAAGAGCTGTTCTCCGGTGTGCTCTCTGGTATGTCCCATCTGACCCGTCTGCATATTTTCCATCGCATAGTCGTCATCTGGAGAATAGTTTCCGTAGTACTGTTCAACCTCGTGTTTGTGCATAGCTTGCCTTATCTTGTCGGTCCATGCGTGATATGCCCTCGTCACCGCCACTAAAACCACCAAAATCAGACAAAAGTAGGTCCATCCCAAAGCATATTTCCCGGACTTGTTCCAAGGATCAACGGTGTTTGCTTCAATCAGGCCTGGGGGACTCGTGGCCGTGAGGGGGATGTTTATTCGTTTGGCGAGGTCTGCTATTGTTTGGGATCCCACACTTCTGGATGTCTCGGAGGGAGACATTGTCGTTTGGACTTCAAGATCCAATTGCTTGAAGTATAATCGTGCTATGGAGGAGTTTGGGGGCGGCAATGATTTTGTACTCCCAGATCTAGGTGTCGTTTATCTCGACAGGGAACATGAGTTTGTTGGTGCTGGGTATAACTAAACAGAATACGTAAATCTTTGCCGTGTAACGTGTGCCTACCAAATCTATAAATCAAAGCCCCTTCTCCATCTGAAATATATCGTTCTTGCGCTGGATGTGGTTGACGAAGCACCCCGAGTTCGGAACTGCCAATTTCGTGCGGGATATGGAGAAGAATTCCAGACTCTTCTGCTCTCATTGACTGGTAGATAGCGAGTGTTGGGAGTGCTGGGAAAACGGACAGCAAAACATACAGAGCAATGGGTTGTACGACGGACAAAGCGTGAGGTGGTCAGCGTCAGACTGCCAATCCGGTCTATGTATATGAACTCGAGTGTGGTGTGGGGAAGGGTTGCGGTCGGCCGTTCGTACTACCTTGCGACCCAAGAAATGCAAGAAGTGCCCCTCCATCACCCCAACCGCCAGACTTATTGATTTGCAAAGTGAAGCGATGGCATAACGCAAGCAGAACAGGGATGAAAATGGCCAGTAAAACCAGATTGAGCATGCTCGAGGTGCTCGGCGGTTGATGGCGATCTGGTGTTGGCCCTGGACCCCACGTCAACGACCGGAATTATTGCCTGTCTTATGGGGACGCTAGTCCTCGATTTGCCGTTATCACAGAGCTAATGCAAGTCACAGGTAGGGCACATTTTGAGAGCAAGCTCCGTGTGCAGAACTGTACTTTGTACCGGGGATTTCCTCCTGATCTGTACTCCTTACGAGCCGTCACTACTTTCCTACTCGCGCCGCTGTCAGATGTGGTCTGTTTCTCTCTGGATCTGGCTTGAATATGCACCTCTGAAGAAAGGTGTCCTGTTTAGAACCGTCGGCGAGAAGCTGGGCTACGAGGAAACTTCCAGTCTTGAGCAAGCTGCACTGCAACTCTTGGTCATATTAGGCCATGCTCAGTCAGGGTTTTCAATTCCATTTCCCTCCGGTCCCTCTCTTGACCCTTTGCGGCATTTCACATCAACGAATCACCGCTTCTGCGCAAGCAATCGTTGTGATGAAGGCAGCAGAGGGTCAACCAATGCGGAGGCTGGGAGGTGGCTCTCCAATATATAGCTCGGCGGTAAGACATTGATCATGATTGGATCCGTTCACTCGCTTGACATCTCCCCCTGGTGAAGCCCTTGCAGCCATTCCCATTCTCGAGCCAGCTTGCGGTCCGAGACGCCCGGCTTCCCGAAGGAGGAGTTTTCTGCTTGGCATACTCGTACACATACATGATGGTGATGGGAGGAACCTCCATTGATAACCAAAAAGCCAAAAAGAGCACACACCAAAACAATCGAGGGGAGATAAGTTATTGAAAATTGAAACGCTGAGTTAAACGCCTGCAACTGCTGCTCTCCATTCCGCAATTTCTCTAGTCGCGCGGACAAGGGAAAACGAAGTCTGGTATCGTCTGCAACAGCTCTTACTCTCTTACTGACCGCGTATGAACGCGGTCAGCAATGAAGAATTCGCCGTCACACCACCAGCAGTCGGGATGGGGGATCGCTTACGCGATCGAGGTGATCGAGATGGTAAGAAGAAGCGAGAACAATCACTTGATCTGGTTCGCAACCCGAGCTAGCCACCTGTGTTGGTGGTGGTGTTGGTGTTTCGTGGGACTGGAGTGCAACGTCAGTGCCGTTGTACAGACCGTAGGATCAAATAATTTCAACAAAGAAGGCCTAAATGAAAAACGAGGGGAGTCAAATGTGAGAGCCTCAGTCCATAAGAACCCGCGCATACAAAGATGATAGTGTGGAAAAGTTAAGTATATAGTGACGGTTGTAAACAAGATTATTGATTTTCCTAAATATAAGTATTATATAGAAGGTTCAAGGAGGAGAAAGTCACCTGCAATATACGGAGGGGAGGTACAAGTAAAGTGGAGGGTCAGCCTGATGGGGGATGCCGCCTGTAGTCAGAATCTGGTAGCCTCGTCGAGAACGAATATGATTGGCTACCCAGGGACCCTGCCGTGGCCTTGCGATGCCCCGCTAAAAAAGTAGATAGCAACCTCTTTGATCTTCACCTCACGCAGACAACCTGGAACACCACAAGGGAGCTCTCCCTTCCGCCTCAAAACCACCTGCACCAACATGACCTCCACCGCCCCTCAATCAACCCTCTCCTTCCCTCGCGAAACCTTCGCAAAGCTCTCCCCCCATCCCTACCTCCTCGCCCATCTTCAACCCACCTCTGCAACCTCACCACCAACCCGCGCAAACGGGCGAACTATAACCCAATTCCGAACCCCCCATATCAACAACGGCTCTCTCACACACGCCGAAGGCAGCGCGGTCGTACGAATAGGCGATACAACAGTAGTCTGCGGCATCCGAGGCGAAATTCTGCTGGCAAGCAATGTAGCCGGTTATCGACCGGACAAGGCGATGGCAGAGGAGGGCGCGGGGTACAATGAGGTCAAACAACTGGATTTGCTGGTGCCGAATATTGAGTTGGCTACGGGCTGTTCGCCTGCGTTCATGCCGGGGCAGCCGCCTAGCAGTTTAGCGCAGGGGTTGAGTACGAAGATTTATTCGTTGTTGCATTCGAGTGGGTTGGTGGGGAGGGAGGATTTGAGGATTTGGTATGAACCGCCCAGCATTGACGACCCGGATCGGATGGAGGAGGAGGAGGATGATGAGATCGAGGGACCGGAGGTCAAGGCCTTCTGGACGCTGTATATCGATATTCTATTCATTTCTCTGGACGGCAACCCTTTCGATGCAGCGTGGGCGGCGGTCATATCGGCACTGAAGAATGTGCAATTACCAAAGGCATATTGGGATCTCGATCGCGAGATGATATTATGCGATGATTCGGTGGCGGAGTCGAAGAAGTTGTCGCTGAAGGGGCTTCCGATTGCTGTCACGGCTTTGGTATTCAAAGCAAAGGAACAAGGGAAATCGAAGGATAAGAGATATTGGATTTTGATCGACCCGGATACGTTTGAGGAGTCACTTTGCGATGAGACTGTTACTGTTGTGGTGGACTGTTCGGGGGGGGAGAAGACTAAGATTTTAAATATCACAAAGGCAGGGGGGACGATTGTGGGAAAGGAGGAGATGAAGAATATTGTCAAATTGGCGGAGAAGAGGTCGGCGGAACTCAGTAGTATACTCAATGGATGATGCTTCTGTTTCCACTTTATATCGAACTTTTCAAAACATGCGGAATTGCATGCTCAATCGACCCATTCTCCATCAGCTGACAAATATACATTGTCGACATAATAAGCGCTCTAAGAGAGGTAGGCAAAAGGAGAGGCAGCCGTCTAGGCGACGATGTAGTACCTATAGGAAGTCTAGTCATAATACACGAACATGTTAAGAGGCTATAGATACTTCTAGTTTATTAGATTCAGATTTAGATTAATTAATATAATATGTTATAATTATTTAATTTTACTCTTTAGATAGTAGAGTAGAGAAAAGTACGTCGCTCGGTAATATACGTCGCTCGATAGTAAACTATATTATTTTTAAATAATTAATTATATAGTTATCTTTAGTAGATAATATTATAAATTATATTATAACGTAGTATACTAGAACCTCGAACACTCTAGGACCTCGAATACTTTAAATCTTATATAAAAAACGTCTATATATAACTATACACTTTATATATTTATTAATAAAAACATCTAAAACTGAATTTTTATTAAAGAAATAAGAGTTTAATACTATAATAATATTTATTTTAAATCTCTACTAGTTTTACTTAACGATTCGCTTAAAAAGGTCTCTATAACTATTAACGTTTTTCTCGAGTAAGCCGATTACTCGAGTAAGTCGATTACTCGAATACTAAAACGCGACACTTAACTTAAAATTAAAATACTACTACTTAACTAAGCCTAACCCTCTAATAAAGAGAGTTATATTCTTTTAGCTATCTAAGTCTTTAATTTAGGTTATTTAAGAAGTATATAAGCTTATATTAAAGCCTACGACATGTCTTATATAACTCTTTATAACTGAATATATAGAATCTCTTTATAATATAATACTTCTTCTAATACTTAAAGACTTACCTCTAAAGAGAAGCTAGCTATTATATAATATATTCTCGACCTAGACTCACGTAGGTTCCTACCTCGGCTAGTAGCTGTTTAAGAAATAGTAGACCTTCTTCTCTCTAAATATAATATATCTCTAGTAGATAAGAATTAGACTTCTACCTTTATTAAACATTATATAGAGATTAAAACGAAATTCAGCTATAAGTACAATTATAAAAGAGTATAGTATAAAGACTCTATAGTTATTAGAGACTAGTTTAGGCTTATATAAAATATAATTACTAAATATAGAATTATAGAGAAGAATATATATAACTTTAATAAAGCTAGGTTTCTTATAAGGGTTATTATAACTACTAGAGTTATTATAAGCTTAGAGTTAAGGAATTATCTAAAGACTTCTTAGCTAGGAAATAGAGAGTAGGTTTTAATTATATAAGGTATAAACTCGTATAGTTAGACACTTCCTCTATTTATTATTTTCAAGGGATAGTACTACCTCTCTACTTAGTATAAGGACTTAGAACTTCTATAAGACTAGATAATTATACTAAGTAAGAATAGATAGATAATAAATAAGATTAGATTTAAGTAGATTTAGTACTTTAATAAGTATATAAAGAGTTATATAGTTAGACGATATAGACTCCTTATTCTTAATAGCTATAAGTTATATATTTTAGTTTAATTTTAGTAATACTATTAGAATAATAGTATTATTACTCTTTATATACTACTATACTTATCTTATATTCTATAGCCTCTTAATATTAGCTGTTTTAGTCTATTAAAGGTATTCTATAGTAAGTAGATTAAGAATCTTATTTAGATTAGAATTTAGTATATTACTAAGCTTAAGTTTCTTTCTATATTTAAAGAGATATTTAAAGCTATATTTATAGAGTAGAATATTAAGAGTAGATTTCGAGTAACTAGCTTAGTTCTATATAATCCTAAGAACGTTCTTTCTTACCTTAATCTAAGACTTAAGATACTAACTCTACCTTCTATAAATAAGCTAATCTAGACTCTAAAGACGCTATAGAATATAATAGAGCTTAAATTCTAGATTATATATCTTAAAAACTATATTATATAATACTAAGATAGTTCTCCTATATTAATTAATAAGGCATTTAATTAGCTTACTAAGAGAGCTTAAACTATAGTATATAGAGCTACACTTATAAGAGCTAAAATTAAGGCGCTATAAGAGGTAAATTAGCTTAAAAAGAGAAGAGAGAGAAAGAAAAAGAGACGTATTTACTAAGGTAAAAGTCTTATAGTTAAGAAAGGTAAGGAAATTATTTAAAGTACTTAAACTTAGTAGAAAGAGTATATAAATAATATATAGCGCTAGCGCTTAGAAGGTAAGTAGCGATAATAGAGTTTATATAATTAGATTAGATATAATACTTATATATATAAGACACCTTAGAAATCGATTAATATAAGTAGCTAAGGGTTTTTTAATAGTACTATTATAATATATTTAAAGTTATAGTATTATCGCGTTTTAGTAATCGGCTTATCTAAGTAATCGACTTACTCGAGAAAAACGTTAGCTCTAGAGTTAATTCTAAGCTCTTAAAAATACTAGAATATCTATATAAAGTCTTATTACATTTTATCTAGAAGAAAGTAAAATCTAATTAAGAAAGTTAATCTAGAGCTTATAATATCTATAAATACTTAGCTATATAAGCGTATAAATAAGTTAAAAGTCTTACTTACTAATTATATATAAGAGTAGTATATTAAACTTATTTATCTTATATATATTATTAACTAATATAATATTCTAATTAGCCTATATAAGCTAAATTAACTATAACGTATTTTATAAGCGAGCTAGCTATCTAAGCGAGTTAGCTACTTTAAAACTTATATAAAAAACGTTTATATATAACTATATACTTTATATATTTATAAATAAAAACTTCTAAATTAAAATCTTATTAAAGAAATAAAGGTTTAATATTATAAAAATATTAATTTTAAGTCGTTACTATTTTCAATTAATAGTTCGCTTAATAAGACCTCTATATTTATTAACTATTTTTTCTTTTTTAAATAACACTTTAATATAAGATAATTAATACTTAAAAACTAAGAATAAAGAGTAATTCTATAATAATAAATTTAAAAATTTAATTTTAGATACTTTTATTAATAAATATATAAAGTATATAGTTATATATAAACGTTTTTTATATAAGTTTTAAAGTAGCTAACTCGCTTAGATAGCTAGCTCGCTTATAAAATATATTAGATATATAATAAAGAGGTATTATATTTAGTTCTCTCTCTAGTATAATATTAATTTTAAAGTATATTTCTTTATCTATAAGATACTAAATAAGAGTGTTATTTATAGAGAGTCTATATCTTTACTCTCTTTTAAAAGAGATATTTAAGTTATATATATTATATAGTTAAAGTAGAGTAGTAGTTATCTCGAGAAGATATATAATTACTTAGCTAGACTTAATTTCTAAATATATATTAGATCTAATTACTTAAATTTAGATTATATTAAATAAATCTATATTATATAAAGATCTAGTCTAGTTTATCTCTACTTATATAAGCTTTAGATATATTAGATAAGAGCTAATTAACTAGCTTAGAGAGTAATTATATAGACTATACTCTACGCTAGATCTATAATAGAGCTTCTAATATATATTAATATATCTAAGAGCTACTATTAAGAACTAGTAGTCTATTTTTTAAGTGTTTATCTATTATTTATATAGTTATAAATACTTTTATAAATACTTTTTACGTAGTAGTAGGCTATAACAGTTGTAATTATATATAATCTTTACTCTAGAGCTAGAATTAATTTTTATAGACTGTCTAGTATAGAATATATAATAATACTATACTATCTAGACTTGAATTAAAGAATATAGCTCTTCTTTCGAGCTATAGATAGCCTCTAGAGATAGTAGTATAGATATAGAAAGTATAGTATCTACTAATACTAGCTCTAATAATTACTTAGATGTTAATTATAAGAGTAGTAGCGATAGCGAGAGTCGAATATCTATTTTTACTATATAGCTATATCGAGTATATATTAATTATAGGTAAGATTATAGTATAGATAGATGTAAATATAACGCGTATATATTTTAGTAGTAGTAAGAGGCTATAAAAACCTATACTTAGTTAGCTCTAAACCTACGCTATAGCGTAGATGTATTAGAACTCTATAAACTATTATAGTTTTAGTTATTATTCTAGATAGAGTATAGACGTAATAAATAGACTATATAGAGACAAGTTATTAAGAGATATTACTATCGCTCTTTACTTCTTATATTTTTAGATAGCTATTACTATATATCTAAGAGTAGTTATAGTCGGTCTTTACTACTAATCGACACTTAGATATAAAACGCGAACTTTTCTTTATACGACTTTCTACCTTTCTATAATAACGCTAAAAAATGCTATCTATATATACTTCTATAGAAGCTATTTCTAGGAATCACGTTTCTAAGAAGTAACTTACGTCTTATAAAAGAGGGAAAATAGTAGAGATAGTAATAGAGAGGTTAATAGATACTAATATTATAATATATATAAATTACTCTTATACTACTATTATTAGTACTATCTTCTAAGACTTATAATATAATAATAGCGCTAATCTAGATAAAGAGAATATAAGAAAGTTATATACATTTACTAACGAACGATATATTCTATACTATATATACTAGAACCTAAAGAGTATCTATAAAGAAGTAAAGAAGGACTACGCGCTAGATTATTCTACTACTACTATTAAGTGTATTCTTAAAGAGTATAGAATCGAGAACTAGCGCGCGCGTCGCCGCCTCTTACTTATAGAAACGAATATAGCTAAAAGACTTACTTAGTATCTAAGGAATAGAAATAGAAACGTAGAGGAATAGAGTATATATATATAGAGCGATAAGTATTTAGTAGAGCGAGAGAAGAGTAAAAGAGATAAGTAGATATTCTATTCTTTATAGAATAATAAATAGATAAGAGATATAGTATAAACCTACGATTATAAGAAGAATATAAAGGTTATAGTTTAGAGATACTTTTAGAACCTTAGAAGAATAAATCTATATATTATAGATAGAGATTTTAAGTTAGTAAAGTATAGATATAGTACTAAAAGCTATCTTAAGGTTCTTAATATAAAAGTAGCTCTAATATATAAGTCTTTAGACTCTAGATATATATTTATATAGGATAATATATCTATATATACTACTAGAAAGGTTAACGAGTAGTTTACTAAATAAGAGATTAAAATAGTAAAGAACTAGCTTTCTTACTCTTCTAACCTTAACTCTATTAAGTATATCTAGTAGATACTTAAGAAGAGAGTCTTTAATATATTCTCTAATATAGCTAAGAATACTTCTACTAGTAAATATTTAAGATAAAGACTTAAAAGTACTCTATAAGTAGTATAGAATACTCTAGATAAGTCTAGTTTTAATATTTTATATTAAAGTGTACTCTCTAGAATAGAGGTCTATATTATAGTAGATAGATAGTATATAAAGTACTAGCTTTTAAGCTACTTTTATTTTTAATTTCTAGTAGTATAAAATAAAGCTCTAGCTTCTATCTATCTATATATATAATTACTATTTAATTCCTATATAAATTAATATTATAGTAAATAAAAGAGTAGTTAAGATTTTAATAGAGTATAAAGTAAAAAAAAAAGTATCGATTAGTAGTCTAGTACTATAGAGAATTAAATAAATAGAACCTCTAGATTATCTAGATATTAGAAGTAATTATTCTAGGTTATTTCGAATTATACTTAGCGACCTAGCTATATAAAGCTCGCGTAACCGATATTATATCTCGGAAAAATAGTAAGTAAGAGTAACTAATAAAATCGTTAAGAAATAAATAGTAAATATAGACTAGATAGTAGAAAGTAATAGTATAAGAAGATTAAAGCTTCTAAGTATAGAATTATATATAAACCTCTATATATCGCTTTAAAATTAAATTAAAAGTAGTATTTTAAAATATAAGTATATTAGAGGTTATTTTTAGAGTATATATAAATTAAAAGAATAAGTTATCTCTTTTTAAAAGTAATAGAGTAAGTCTACTATTTTTCTAGTAAGCTTTATTTACTAATTATAGAATTTCTCTATTTAGTCTATAAAAACTAGAAATTCGTAATATTTATACTATACTTAGACTAATATTTAGTAAACGCTCTTATCTAATTTTTAGCTCGTTTTTCGTCTATATATACTACCTCTCTATTTACTATAGATATATATATATAATATAAAAATAAGTATTTTTCTATAAAATAAAGTAGAAATTAAAGCTAACTATAGAAGTTATTATTCTTTTTATTCTTAATAACCTTCTTAAGTATCTTTTTTAGATTTATAATTACTTTATTTATCTCTCTTTAAAGAACCTTTCTCTACTTCTCTATCTATATATAATTAAGCTCTTACTTATTTCTAGATTATTTTCTTCTCTTATATAATTATACTCTTATATACCTCTATATCTATTATATTATATTTATATCTAGTAATTATAGAGAGTAAAGAAGCTACTAGATATAGTAATAGTATAATACCTTCTTAGTTACTCTATAACTATATAGACTAGTATTATCTATAACTAAATATATTCTCTTCTCTCTTTCTATCTTATATAACTTGTTATACTAAGGTATAAGCTTTTATTTAAGATATTCTTTATAAAGTCGATAATAATCGACCTCTTCTTTTCCTCTATTATTTCTTAAATATAAGATTTTATAAAGATAATTCTATAATTATACTCTCTTTCTAGATACTCTTCTACCTCTACTAGTCTAGTAGTTCTCTTTCTATTATTCTAGCCGGTCGAATTCTCTTTCTATATATTATAACTACTTTATATTAGCCTTAGCTAAATAAGCGTCTATCTTCTTAACTTTCTATATAGTTTTCGATTTCTATATAGATAGAACTATTATATTATTCTAGATAGATTACTATTACGAATTATATATTAGTAGATAATAAGTAAAGACTAGATAGCGTTCTAATAGATTAAAGTGCTATTATATACTTTTATAGTATAAAAGAGTCGCTTAGGTTAGCTAAGCGGTTTAAAGATTTCCTTAATAAGTTATTATATAACTAAAATAGATTATAAAGGCTTAGAGTAAGCTAGTATAATCTAGCTTATAGATGATTAGAGTAATCCTTATAATCTATAAGTAGAAAGGTTCTATAAAAGACTAGTATATCTACTATTAGATAGAAGCTTTATACTTAACTTAGTTTACTTAGTTATTAATATCTTTTAGCTTTAACTACTTTATATAAGTAATAATTTTAGCTTCGAGTAAATATCTCGCGATATTAACCTCTTTATATAGTAACTAACTTGTCGAATCGATTATCTTTATTAGATAGTTTAAGTTTTATTATATCTTTCTTCGCTTTCTTTAGTCGGTTATAACCTTAGTAATAATTCGTCTTTATAGCTCTAGAGTAAGTTTAATCGATTAGCTAGAACGCTCTCTATTCTTAATAATAGAGAGTATATCGTATAGCGAACTTAATCTACTAGCTCTCTAGTAGTTATTCTTATCTATAGTAGATATAGGTATAGCGGATAATTAGAGAAGTAAGAGATAGTTTAATTAAAGATCTAAAGCTAAAGAAGAGAAGAGAAGAAAGGAGAAGACTTCTAGAGGTTCTATAATATAGAGATAACTAAGAAATTAATAAGTATAGAAATATCGATTCGTTATAGAAACAGTTCTAGGCTAGGCTAGAAATAGTAGGCTTTATAAACGCTAGCGAGTAGTTATAAGCGAGTTATATACTCGGTAGTAGCTAGGTCTATAATATATCGAGGTATTAACTATATATATTACTTCTCTAGATTTATACTATATTTTCTTTCGCTCTTCTTCTAATATCTCTAACTCTAGTCTCTAAAACTAGATAGAACTTATCGTTTCTATTAGTCTATTATAGTAACTTCTTTTTATTTATATTCTATCTACTTCTTATAACGACATATATATAAGGCCTATAGTATAGGTTATAGAATTATAGAAACTATTAAATATAAGGATTCTAAGCTAAGGAGAAAGAAGAAGAAGAGATAGAAGCCTAGAAGCTAGAGGCTCTTAAATATATAAGGTAGCTAAAGTCTATACTAAAGCGAGAGATTAATCGATAGATTACTAAATTAAGATATCTCTAATTAGCTAAGTTTCTTCTAGAGTCTTATCTTAGTAGAGTAGCGGTTAGAACTATTATATTACTCTCTCTCTTTAAAAAGAAGCTTACTCTTAAGCTTATAGAAGCCTCTATACTATTCTCTAAATCTTTATATAAATCCTCTCTATTCTTATAAGCTCTAATCTAATTATCTAAGCGACGCGAGAGACCTAGTTATATAGAGTATACTATATAGAAGTTTCTTAGCTTATATAGTAAATATTTAAAGTTATAAGTAGAATACTATTCTAGGTTCTTATTATAGTCTATCTACTTTACTCTATAGTATAGTCTACTTCTTACTTTCTTTACTATAATTACTTCTTCTA
>LKTO01000555.1:0-31629 GCA_001399465.1 Hymenoscyphus scutula
TAGAAGAGGTAGCGCTAACCTTGTTCTAGCTATATAGTTAAGGCTATAATCCTTTATAGTTATATTAGCTAAAAGTTATTATTTAGGCTTTCTAGTTAATATCTAGATTATATTCTCTAATCTATAGTATACTAAGTATTATATCTTAGCTTCTAATTACTATAATATTAAATTATATATCTAAGTAGTATTCTTTAATAGTAATTTATATTAGAATAGTTTACTAATTAATAACTCTGTTTTAATATACTACGTCTATTCTATTAACTATATCTAGATAGTATAGTTCTATCTTCTTAATAGAGATGTTTAGCCTCTTAAGTACTAATAGAGATAGGAAGTTGCCTGTCGCTTCTAAGTTAATTATAACTTAGAGTTCCTATCCTCTAATTTTTATAGTTATCGTTAACTAGTAGTCTTCTAATATAGCGTAGATTTCCTGTCTATTTATATAGACTATAAAACTACGTTCTCTTTAGCTAATTTCCGCTACTTAAGGTTTAATCCTCTAAGAGTAGAGTTTTACTTATTAAGAGTTACTTTTAGTTACTATATAGACTATTTACTATTCTATAGCTTAGTTATAGTTAGGTTTATTACTAGTAAACTACTTCTCTAATTCCTAGTCTAATATAGGTTTTAGATAGCTACGCTACTATATAATTATATCTTCTAATATAACTTCTAGGACCTAGTATTCTCCTACTTATAGTTAGGTAAAAGGTTAATCTCTTTCTCTCTATAACTTAAGAGTAGACTCGAAGATATCCTCGATAGCTTATACGTTTAGTTTTCCTTCTATAGTGTCTAGGTTAGTTTTAAGATTCCTAAAGATAATACTTATTAGAAGGTTGTCCTAAACTTGAAATCGCTCTAACGCTTCTAGAGCCTGTTCTCTAGTTACGTAAGAGGCCTAAAAGTCTAACTTAGTTCTATTAAGGTCTACCTATTAGTTACCGCGGTCGAAGCTTTCTATAAATGTCTATATTTCTCCTTCTTAAGGGTTGTCGTCCTAGTCATTCTCTTGACTTGACGCGTCTGATAATTCTAACAAGGTGTCTGTTAATAACTCTGTTGTCTCTACTTCGCGTTATAGAGGCAGATCATACTCTAATCTAGAACGTCTCTCGTAGTATTATTTAAGGATAGGGTTCTCCTTATCCTCTACTTGCGTTCTATACCCGCGAGCTTCCAGCTCTTCGTCGGATAGGTTAAATCTCTTAAGTAATACTATTTCCTTTCTAGTTGTAGTAAACGCTTAATACTTTCCTAAAGAATTAGCCTTCTTACGACAGTTACTTACTCTATAACGTTTTTCCCGGGTGAGCCGATCACCCGGGTGAGCCGATCACTAAAACGCGATAACACTACAACTTTGAATATATTACAACAGTACTATTAAAAAAACCCTAGCTACTTATATTAATCGATTCCTAAGGTGCCTTGCATGTACGAGCATTATGTCCAACCTGATTACATAAACCACACCGTCGCTGCTTGCCTTCTAAGCGCTGGCGCTGTATATTATTTATACCCTCTTCCTGCTGAGTTTGAGTACTTTGAACAATTTCCTCGCCTTCCTTAACTGTAAGACTTCTACCTTGGTAAATGCGCCTCTTTTTCTTTCTCTCCCTCCTCTTTTTAAGCTGATTTGCCTCTTGTAGCGCCTTGATTTCAGCTCTCATAAGCGTAGCTCCATGTACTATAATTTGAGCCTCCTTAGCAAGCCGATCAAATGCCTTGTTGATTGATGTAGGAGAACTATCTTGGTGTCGTATGATACGGTTTTTAAGATATGTAGTCTGGAATTCAAGCTCTATTGCGTTCTGTGGCGTCTTTGGGGTCCAGATTAGCTCGTTTATAGGAGGTGGAGTTGGTGTCTTGAGTCTTAGATTAAGGTGAGAAAGAACGTTCTCAGGATTGTGTAGAACTAAGCCAGTTGCTCGAAATCCACTCTTGATATTCTGCTCTGTAAATGTAGCTTTGAATGCCTCTTTGAATGTAGGAAGGAACTTAAGCTTAGTAATATGCTGAATTCTAACCTGAATAAGATTCTCAATCTGCTTGCTATAGAATGCCTTTAACGGACTAAAACAGCTAACATTAAGAGGCTGTAGGATGTGAGATGAGTGTGGTGGCATATAGAGAGTAATAATACTATTATCCTGATAGTATTGCTGAAATTGAACTAAAATGTGTGACTCGTGGCTATTAAGAACAAGGAGTCTATATCGCCTAACTGTACGACCCTTTGTATGCTTGTTAAAGTGCTGAATCTACTTAAATCTAATCTTGTTTGTCGTCTATCTATTCTCACTTAGTATAATTACCTAGTCTTGTGGAAGTCCTGAGTCCTTGTACTAAGTAGAGAGGTGGTACTGTCCCTTGAAAATGATAAACGGAGGAAGTGTCTAACTATACGAGTTTATGCCTTGTATAATTAAAACCTACTCTCTATTTCCTGGCTAAGAAGTCTTTAGACGATTCCTTGACTCTGAGCTTGTAATAACTCTAGTAGTTGTAATAACCCCTATAAGAAACCTAGCTTTGTCGAAGTTATATATGTCCTCCTCTATAATCCTATATTTGGTAATTGTATTTTGTACAAGCCTGAACCAGTCTCTAATAACTATAGGGTCTTCGCACTACGCTCTTTTATAATCGTACTTGTGGCCGAATTTCGTTTTGATCTCTGTACAACGTTTAATAAAGGTAGAAGTCTAATTCTTGCCTACTAGAGGCGCGTCGCGTTTAGAGAGAAGAAGGTCTGCCATTTCTTGAACAGCTACTGGCCGAGGTGGGAACCCACGCGAGTCTAGGTCGAGAATATATTGTACGATAGCTAGCTCCTCTTTAGAGGTGAGTCTTTAAGCATTAGAAGGAGTATCGCGTCGCGAAGGGATTCCGTGTATTCGGTCGTAGAGGGTTGTATAAGGCACGTCGTAGGCTTTAACACAAGCTCGTATACTTCTTAAATGACCTGAATTAAAGGCTTGGACAGCTAAAAGAATGCGACCCTCTTCATTAGAGGGTTGGGCTTGGTTGAGTGGTGGCATTTTGATTTTAAGTTAAGTGTCGCGTTTTGGTGTTCGAGTGATCGGCTCACCCGGGTGATCGGCTCACCCGGGAAAAACGTTAGCTAGTCAGGCTATATAAAAAGTAGAGGTTCTACTCACGTCGTTGGTTTCGTTCCTTCTAGGAGAGCCCTGGCCTTCTACTATACTGTTGCTTTAGCTAGAAGGGTTTTCGTGTAGTAGCGTCGAGTTATATAGGATCCCTATAATCCCTTTAGTAGCTACCCTTCGAGGCTCGATGTTCGTAGCTACCCTTCTTTTCTAGAGTTCGTTCGTAATTACGATTATTAATTTTAATAGCTTTGTTAGTTAATAGATTTAACGTGTTAAAGAAATCGTTCCTAGCTAGCTTATCTTTCACGCTGTTCTTGAGTCCTTAGTAGAACTACTCTCTTAGAGCTTCGTTGTTCTAACCTATATATATAGAGTATTATTAAAACTATAACGTATACTTAGCTATAGATCCTTTTTACCTTAAGGTATATAGCGTATAAACTACTTTCTTTTTTATATCTATATCCTTAAATACTTAGTTTATTCCTAACTTGAATCCTTTAACATTCCTAAACAAATCCTTTGTTTAGTCTGTTATAGCGGTAGAGACTTTTCTATTAGTTGTTCTATTAGCCTAGAAATCTTCTAGGTGAGGTTCTATCTAGTTATAGGCTACTTCTTCTAGTCGTATAGTAATCTAGATGACTTAGTCTGTCTTATAGGTAAACTAACTAGTATAGAAGGAGAGGTACATAGATGCCTTTATAAGGAACTCTGCGAGTTTCTTAGGCGATCTATCGAATAGTTTCAGAAGAGGAATTTTAACTTCCTCTCAAGTAGTAATAGTTGGCGCTACGGTTAGTGTAGGTAGGGTTACCACTAGTGTTCGTAGGTTCGATGAAGTAGCTGACATCGTGTTGATTGACTTCTAAGCTCAGGTGCTTAAAGTGTAACGATTCTCAAACTAACTAACTAAGGTACTAAGTATCGCTAGGGTTTGTTCTTACAAAGAGACACAATCAAGGTCTAGGTGTTTACTCAGAGGTAAACTCGTCACTTAACTACAAAGCTGTTAAGGTAGTGATAACAATGTAATATTAAGTTGAGCACGAAGCTCCTATCTAATGGCAGACGTGCCAGTCTTATATAGAACCTCCCTGCTCACGTTAATCAGTATAATCACCCTGATCATCCTGATCTTGCTTAGCGTTACTCAGTTGATCATCACTGATCAATGACAGTCACGTGATTTAACCTATATGAAATCCCTGGTTCGCTTAGCTAGTCTAAGCGATCCTTTGTTACTATAAGAGTGTATGATAGTGCTCAACCTGTCAGGACGCTGCCTGGTCTTCACTAGTCACGTGTATACGTGATTCGTGACATAAAGCTGTTAAGGTAGTAATAACAATATAATATTAAGTTAAGTACGAAGCTTCTATCTAATAGTAGACGTACTAGTCTTATATAGAACCTTCGTCTATATATACTAATCGTTAGATCTTCTAGATCCTTAGATCCTACGCTCTAATACAAGCTCCTATAAGCTCTAATAGTTATGTGACTCGGTAAGCGAGTCACGTGTTCTATTTGTAATGAAATCCTTAGATCGTTTAGCTAGTCTAACCGATCCCTTAATACTATAAGAGTATATAATAGTACTTGATCTATTAGAACGCCGTCTAGTCTTTATTAGTTATATATATATATAATTCGTAATAACTAGATATTTACTTAGAGATAAACTTATTACTTAACTATAAAGCTATTAAGATAGTAATAATAATATAATATTAAGTTAAGTATAAAGCTTCTATCTAATAGTAGATATACTAGTCTTATATAGAACCTTCGCTCTTATAATACTAGTCTACTAGTCTAGTCGCTCTATTACTACTAGACTAGTAAACTAGTCGCGCTATCTAGTAATTCTTATCTATATTATATAATTTATAACTAATAAAATCCTTAGATCGTTTAGCTAGTCTAACCGATTCTTAAATACTATAAGAGTATATAATAATACTTAACCTATTAGAACGCTGCCTAGTCTTTACTTATTATATATATATATAATTTATAATACTATTCTATTCTTAGACTAGCGTGTCTCTACACTTAAGTATAAACTAAGAAATATTATTAGAGAGTTACTAACTATCTCTTTCTTTTACTATAACTATCGCTCGTTCTATAAGATATACTAATTATAAAGCTTTAGACTATATAATTAATCTAACTAGAAAGAAGATAGCTCTATATATCTAATATAAGAATACTAATAAAGCTAAAGGCTATATTTACTCTAGAGATCTAAAATTATTCTAATATAGTTAATATTTAACTATAAACAAGTCTTATAATATTTAGGTTATTAACTATATACTAGCTATAACTAAGTAGAATAGTATTAATTTCTAAATTAAATAACTAGATAATAAAGAAGAGAAGAGTATACGATTATAGCTAAGGCTATATCGTATATTCGTCGTTTAAAGAAATAAAAACGTACGCTCTATAAGTATAGGTAGAGGATAATAGTAGCTAGTCTTAACTCTCTAGATAAGTTAGATACTACTAAAAAGAAAGAATATAAAGAGGTAGAACTAGAGAAGAAGAGAGTTAAGACTAAGGTCGCTATTCTAGCTATAGATACTTTTCTAGATAATCGTATACTCTCTTATACTAATACTTTTCCTACTAACACTTCTCTAGACTTTAGTCTTAATTCTACTTTCTTTAAGACTTATTCTACTAACTATATACTATAGATAGACTTAGGTTTTAAGAATAGAACTCCTTAAGTTCTACTAAGTACTAGCTAATATTCTCTTTAGCTTCTAAGTATTCTCTAAATATAGATAATCTAACTATTTAGTTAAATACTTAATCTTATCTCTAATAAGTTTATAGTTAAGAATCTTCTTAACCTTATACTTAGTATTTAGATTAACTAGCTAGATCTCTATAAGTAGAGCTAGTAGTACTTCTAGTAGTACTAGTTTAAGAAGAGAGATATAGAATACTAGAAAGATATTTATTATTTTTAGTAGAGCTAGTTTATAATTTAAAGGTTCTTTAATATATTTAATTTTAAATAGTCTAATATATATATAGTCTAGTTTTCTACTTAGTCTCTTTATATTAATATCTTTTTCGCTCTAAGTAGACTTTATCTCTCTCTTTTAGTATTAGCTTCTAACTATATCGTTTATTATAATAGTATATATTACGCTCTACTATAAACTATAAGTCTTTTATAAGTTTCTTATATAGGTCTTTAATTTTCGAGGCTAATACTTAAGCTAATTAATTAATAATTATTATTTTTATTAGTCTATTATAAACTAGTAATTTATATCTAAAGTTAGTATAGAATAGTAAAATAAGTATTATATCTATAGTTAAGCTATTATATATAAACTAAGCTAAAGGTAATAGTTCTATCTAGTTGTTTTACTAGTAGGTTATATAATATTAGAGATATATTTTAACTACTTAATTTATATATTTATTCTCTTTATTAGTCTAGAGATAGAAAGCTATTAAAAGCTTTCTTTTTATATCTAATTACTCTATAAGAGCTATCTAGAACCTTAAGGTAAGAAGCTTATCTCTATCTAAGAGTATTTTCTTTAATATTCTATATCTTAAGATTATATCTCTTAAGTATATAAATACTAGATATTCTACTATACTTAACTCTATATATAGTATTAGTATTATATATTTAATAGATCTTTCTATAATAACTAGAATTAAACTATATTTAACTTCTATTATTAGATTCTTAGATCTTAGTAGTTTAATAATAAAATTCTAAGAGACTAATTTCTAAGGTATCTATAGTATAGAAGTAGTATATATCTATCTATATAGTAGCTAGTATAAAGCCTTATTCTAGATATAGATATTATACTTCTTTATTACCTTCTTAATAATCGCTAGTAGATAATCTATAAATTAGTCTTATTTTATCTACTAAGTAGTTCTTTATATCTCTTAATATTTATAAGTAGATACTAAATAGTACTTACTAATAAACTACTTTATATATTCTTTTAAAACCTATAATTTTCTATTATAGTATTAGTTCTATCCTTGAAATATAGCTTAGATCACGTCTAGCTATAGATCTACTATCTATATAGCTATAATTTAATAAACTATCGAGGCTAAGTCTCTATTAAGTAGTTCTTTTAATATTACTAGCTCTATATATTCTCTAGCTTCTTTATAGTCTAGTATTATAAATCACGTATATATATAACTAGTAAAGACTAGGCGACGCTCTAATAGGTTAAGTACTATTATATACTCTTATAGTATCGAGGGATCGATAAGGTTAGCTAAACGATCTAAGGATTTCTTTATACTAGTAAACACGTGACTCGCTTATCGAGTTATATAACTGTTAGAGCTTATAGAAGCTTATATTAGAGCTTAGAATCTAAAGATCTAGAAGATCTAACTATTAGTATATAAGAACGAAGGTTCTATATAAGACTAGTATATCTATTATTAGATAGAAGTTTTATACTTAACTTAATATTATATTATTATTACTACCTTAATAGCTTTATAGTTAAGTAATAAGTTTACCTTTAAGTAAATATCTAATCCGCGATTAAACCTCTTTATAAGTAATAAACTCTAGCGATACTTAGTTATCTTAGTTAGTTAGTTTAAGAATCGTTATATCTAGTTTATAACTAAGAGAGTCTACTCTTAGATTTATTATTTCTATAATATATTAGATAATAATATTATAATATAATAGAGTTTCTAACTATCTAGTAAGATACTTACTTATAAGTTTCTTAGTAGTAGTAAAGGTTTAAAGATTCGCGTAATTAGTATAAACTATTATCTAATACTTTATTCCTTAGAGGTAGATTTTCTAATACTCTAAAGTAAAGACTATAGTAAGTAGTTTCTTCTTAAATATAGTATAGTTCTATTATACTAGGTTAAATATTCTTAAGTAGTAGGCTATAGATATTAATTTTCTATTTTCGTCTAGTTATAAATATATAGTATCTATTACTATACTAGATAAGTCTATTTCTATAGTACTTAGTTTCTCTACATTATATCTATATAGAATTAGTTTCTCTATAAAGTGTTTCTTTATAGTCTAAAAGACTATTTCTACGATCTCGCTCTATATAAAAAGTACTTCTTTATATATAAGGTTTATTATTAGTTTAGATATTCTAGTATAGTCTACTATAAACTAATAGTAGAAGTTAGTAAATCTCTAGAAATGTTAAATATCTTTAATATTTTTTAGTAATTTCTAGTTAATAATATCTCTAATTTTATCTAGATTAATTTCTATTTTTTCTTAAGAGATTATCTAGTCTAGAAACTTTATATAAGTTATATTAAACTTATATTTTAATAATTTAAGTTAAGAGTTTACTATAATAAGTCTTTTTATAACTTTATATATATAACTCTTATATTTCTCTATCTTATATAAATAGATTAGAATATTATCTAGATAGTAGATAACTATTACTTCTAGAAGACCTTCTAGAATATTATTATTCTATCTCTAGTAGATTACTAGTATAGTAGCTAATCTAACTAGTATTATTATATACTTATAGAGTCTCGAGAGTAATTTAAAAGTAGTTTTCTACTTATTATCTACTCTAATTCTAATTAAGATATAAGCGTTCTATTAGTCGAGTTTTATAAATATCTTAGTAGAGCTAATTCTATCTAGTAGATATTATTCTTCTAGTAGTAGATAAGCGTTCTTAATTATTATATTATTTACTTCTTAGTAGTTAATATAGACTCGACTTATTAGATTATTCTTCTTACTAATAACTAGTATATTTAATAGAATAGATAATTTAGATCTCTAAATATAACCTTTCTTTAAACCTTCGATAATATAGCTTTTAAAGTATTATAGTATAGTCTAACTATAAGGCTATATTTTCTATTTCTTAAGATTATAACTCTCTTTTAATTTAATCTTATAATTCTATAGACGATATTCTAGTAGAGCTTATAAGTTCTCTAGGTTCTTAAATAATTCTACGAATTCTCTATACTATATACTTATTTTATTATTAGCTTTCTTACTAACCTCTAGAGAAGTCTAGATAAGATGTTCTAGCGCTTTAGAAGAGGTAGCGCTAACCTTGTTCTAGCTATATAGTTATATCGGCTAAAAGTTATTCTTTAAGTTTTCTAGTCGATATTAGGATTATATTCTCTAATCTATACTATACTAAGTATTATATCTTAGCTTCTAATCTTAATAATATTAAATTATATATCTAAGTAGTATTCTTTAATAGTAATTTTTATTAGAATTATTTACTAATTAATAACTCTATTTTAACATACTATATCTATTCTATTAACTATATCTAGGTAGTATAGTTCTATCTTCTTAATAGAAACGTTTAGCTTATTAAGTACTAATAGAGAGAGAAAGATATCTATTACTTCTAAGTTAATTATAACCTAGAGTTTCTTTTCTCTAATTTTATAGTTATTATTAACTATCTATCTTCTAAGATAGTATAGGTTTTAGATCTAATAAAATAGACCTTAAAACTATAGTTTCTTTAGTTAGTTTCTACTACTTAAGAATTATTCCTCTAAGAGTAGACTATTATCTAGTCTAAATTACTTTTAGATACTATATAAACTATTTACTATTTTATAGATATAGTATAGTTAAGTTTATTACTAGTAAACTATCTCTTAGTTTTCTATACTAATATAGATCTTAGATAGTATTATTTCTATATAATTATATCTTCTAATATAACTTCTAGATTCTAATATTTATCTACTTATAGTTAGTTAAAAGGTTAATCTCTTTCTCTCTATACTATAGTTACTATCTCGAAGATATTCTTAAGAGGCTATATATTTAGTTTTCCTTCTATAGTATCTATATTACTCTTAAGGTTTCTAAAGATAATACTTATTAGATTATTACTTTAAACTTAAAATCGTTCTAGTACTACTAGATATTACTCTCTAGTTATATAAGAGGTCTAAAAATCTAATTTATTTTCTTTAAGGTCTATCTATTAGTTACTATATATAAAACATTCTATAAAGGCCTATATTTCTTCTAGATAAGGTTTATTATTCTAGTTATATCCTTTATTAAACGAGTCTAATAACTCTAATAATAATTCTAATAATAACTCTACTATCTCTATATCTTATTATAGAGGTAGATTATATTCTAATTTAGATTATCTATTATAGTATTACTTAAGAATAGAGCTATTCTTATTTTCTACTTATATTCTATATCTATAAGCCTCTTACTCTTTATTAAATAAATTAAATCTCTTTAGTAAGACTACTTTCTTTCTAGTTATAGTATTAACTTAATATATTACTAAAGAATTAGCCTTCTTATAATAGTTACTTACTCTATAGCTAGATAGGCTATATAAGAAGTAGAGGTTCTACTTATATTATTAGTTTTATTCTTTCTAGAAGAGCTCTAGCTTTCTAGAAGTCCTCTTCTAGATAGTATTTACTTATTAATTTTCCTAGTAGTCTAGTTAACTCTACTTATTAAATTTCTTAAATTCTAGATAGAGGTTAGTTTTCTTAAATTTCTATAGATAGTTATCTAAATAGATATTACGAATTATAGATATATATAATAAGTAAAGACTAGATAGCGTTCTAATAGGTTAAGTACTATTATATACTCTTATAGTATTTAAGAGGTCGCTTAGATTAACTAAGGGATCTAAGGATTTTATATAGTTATAATTATATAATAGATTCTAGAGAATCTCTTAGAGATTTAAATAGATCTATAGATCTAGAAAGGATCTAGAAGTAGAAAGGTTCTATATAAGACTAGCGCGTCTACTATTAGATAGAAGCTTTATACTTAACTTAATATTATATTATTATTACTACCTTAATAGCTTTATAGTTAAGTAATAAGTTTACCTTTAAGTAAACATCTAGTTCGCGATTAAACCTCTTTATAAGTAATAAACTCTAACGATACTTAGTTATCTTAGTTAGTTAGTTCGAGAATCGTTATAATAGATTACTTCTTCGATTATAGTAGCGATATCCTTATAATCGAGATTTTATCGCGCTATTTTCTTATATAGTTTAATATTAAGTCCTCTATAGAAAGGTTCTATAAGAGTAAGAGAATTCTATTCTATCTTATTTCTATAGCGTTAGAATTTATTTATATAATTAATTACTAATCTAGCTTAGTATAGATTAAGTAGCTTATATACTATAGTCTTAACTATATTAATATTACTAAACATTTAGTATATAGTAACCTTAAATATATTCGAAGATCTAAATATTAATTAAGTGTTTACTATACTTCTAGCTAAGGCTTTATATACGAAAAAGTTCTCTAAGTATAGTTATATCTATTTAAGAGCGGTTTCTCGAAGGTATAAGACAGCGAAGATAGACGACGCTATACTATCGCTATTAAACTTATCTTTATTAAAGTTAAAGTAGATTTCTATTTAAAGTAGAAATAACTCTAACTCTTATCGTTTACTATAGTAGGTGTTAGACAGCTTAACTCGAATCGTCTTAAGAGCTTTAACTCTATATAACTCTAGTACGTCTAGTATACTCTTGTTATCGTCGTCGTCTAGAGTAGTTGTTTCCTAGAACGTAGCGAGCGCTCTCTAGATTAGAGCGTTAACGATACTAGCGCTAGAGCTAGTAATAGAAGTAGCCTTTAGAGATATTACGATTTAAACTTCTAAGCTTAGATGCTTAAAGTGTAACGATTCTTAAACTTAACTAAGATAACTAAGTATCGGTAGAGTTTATTACTTATAAAGATGTTTAATCGCGAACTAGATGTTTACTTAGAGGTAAACTTATTACTTAACTATAAAGCTATTAAGGTAGTAATAATAATATAATATTAAGTTAAGTATAAAGCTTCTATCTAATAGTAGACGTACTAGTCTTATATAGAACCTTTGTTCTCGGTTCTAATAGCTAGATCTCTATAGATCCTTAGACCTCTTCTAGATCTCTAAAGGATTCCTTAAGGTCTATTATATAACTACCTAATACTATAAAATCCTTAGATCGCTTAGCTAATCTAACCGATCTCTCGATACTATAAGAGTATATAATAGTACTTAACCTATTAGAGTGTTATCTAGTCTTTTACTAGTTATATATATATATAATTCGTAATATTAACGTCTTATTATAGTAGTAGTATATATTTAGACTTAGATAGACTATTATAATATTACTTAAGAATAGAGTTATTCTTATTTTCTACTTATATTCTATATCTATAAGCTTCTAGCTCTTTATTAGATAGTCTAATTCTTTTAAGTAAGGCTACTTCCTTTCTAGCTATAGTATTAACTTAATACTTTTCTAAAGAATTAGCCTTTTTATAATAGTTACTTACTCTATAGCTAGATAGGCTATATAAAAAGTAGAGGTTCTACTCGCGTTATTAGTTTCGTTCTTTCTAGAAGAGCTCTAGCTTTCTAGAAAACCTTTTCTAAGTAGCGTTTACTTATTAATCGTTCTAGTAGTCTAGTTAATTCTACTTATTATATTTCTTTTATTCTAGATAGAGGTTTATTTTCTTAAATTTCTATTAATAGTTATCTAAATAGATTACTTCTTTAATTATAGTAATAATATCTTTATAATTAAGGTTTTATTATATTATTTTCTTATATAGTTTAATATTAAGTTCTCTCTAGAATAGTTCTATAAGAGTAAGTAAATTCTACTCTATCTTATTTCTATACTATTAGAATTTATTTATATAATTAATTACTAATCTAGTTTAGTATAAGTTAAGTAGCCTATATACTATAGTCTTAACTACGTCGATGTCTCTAAACATTCGACGTATAGCGACTTTAAACCTGTTCTATAATTAGAATATTAACTAGGTGTTTACTATAGTAGATATCGAGTAATTTAACCTATATAGTCTTAAGAGCTTCGACTCTATATAACTCTACTACGTCTAGTATACTCTTGTTATTATCTTCGTCTAGTATAGTAGCTTTCTAGAATATAACGAGCGTTCTCTAGATTAGTATATTAATAGTACTAGCACTTAGGCTAGCGATAAGAGTAGCCTTTAAAGATATTATAATTCGAACTTCTAAGCTTTAAGTACTTAAAGTATAACGATTCTTAAACTAACTAACTAAGGTAACTAAGTATCGCTAGATTAGTTACTTATAAAGAGGTTTAATCGCGAACTAGACGTTTACTCGAAGGTAGACTTATTACTTAACTATAAAGCTATTAAAGTAGTAATAATAATATAATATTTAGTTAAATATAAAGCTTATATCTAATAGTAGACGTACTAGTCTTATATAGAACCTTCGTCCTCTATTAGCGTCTCTCGCTTAAAGGGAGTCCTAAACATTAAGGACTCTATAGCCTCTAAGGACTCTATCACGTGATCTTTACTTATATAATAAGATCCTATATTACTAGCCTATTACGCGATAATACTCTCTAAGGTTTATATATAAAATAGTACTTTAACCTATTAGGACGCCGCCTAGTCTTCACCCGTCACGTGTTATCACGTGACTCGTCACAGTTAGATCTTTAGAATCTTTTAGATTCTAAGGTCTAATATAAGCTTCTATAAGCTCTAATAGTTATATAACTTAATTCTCGAGTCCCGAATTTCTAAGACAGAGAAATCCTTAGATCGCTTAGCTAACCTAACCGATCCCTAAAATACTATAAGAGTATATAATAGTGCTTAACCTGTCAGGACGCCGCCTGGTCTTCACTTGTCACGTGTGTACGTGATTCGTAACAATCGGCTCGACCGGGAAATGCGTTATCTAAATGCATCTGGTCCTAAATCCCGAACACCCTATCCTCTTATATTTAGCTAAACCGGGACTGCCGGCTTTATACAGGACTTCCAAGAAATTCAAGTTCATCCGGAACAAATTTCGATAAGCGTAATATTAAGTCTATTTTGATGCTACATATTTCGTATGATTGTTCGTACGATTCTGGAACTTGGCGATCTTGGCATGTAAAAAGCTGACATACATTAAGCAACTCGCTTGGCAAGGAGAAGGGATATACCGATTCCAGTTTGAACTCACTAGAATTTTTTATATAAACAATTTCAAGAAAGGACGGTCCTGAAGAAATAAAAGGAAGCTGCTAGATAGTTGTCAACAGAGACGTATGGCAATTGGAGCAAGCTCGAAGTAAGGTGTGGAGCTCGCTTAAAACTAAGCTTTACACTAGTGTTGTAAGGCCTGATGAACGGTAATTCCCATTTGTATTCGTAAGCCATGGTCCGCAGACGTATGAAGCACTTAAGCCCGCTAGACATTTGCATTCCTCTGGGAACACGAGTACGTCTAAATGTTTGAAGTAAATAAAACAGTACTTCGTGTTTGCAAGATAAGACTAGCGAGTAGAGAGAATCACCTTTCAAATGCTTGTAGGACTAATACCGACACTGCTGAGTTTCTGCTATTCTTTTAAACTCACAAATTTGACATACGAACCTAGAAGAACTAATATGAAATCTGAAGTCGGAGGTATCTAGCAGCATCGTACAGCTTGATAGCACTAGACTCCGCTTATATAGTTCTGTACAGTATAACTAAATGTTTGCTAAAAACATTACAAGGCTTTCAAAAAATATCCAAGTTTCGGAAATATGTAATCTCACAAACGCGTAAAGCCTGGAGTCATATAATCATAATTTGCTTAGTACCTCATATAAAAAACTTCAATAATATCTCCATATAGGTGGAGTATAACAAAAGAATCCAAATATTATATTGTGACTACTGATTTACGTTTACATGTTTTACGAGCTTGGATAGATACGGCGTATAGTTGCCCTTTTGAGAACCTTCTCTTAGTAAAAGTATTCTCATAATATAAGCTTACAGCGATGTTGAGCAAGTGCTTATGCTTAAGTAGAGTTAAAGATTACTTGTATGCACGGTGGTGCAGTCACACCGCATACTCCCAAGCATGTCATTTTCTCTTGAAATTCCCCCAAAAATCGCTCCATCCAAGATCGTGAAACTTTAAGGAAACTATTTGAAATGAATATATTGATAAAAAGGGATAAAGGAAAAGCTTCCAAATCGATTTTGGCTTGATTCATTTGTTTCTGGCACGAATTGGGAATCGTTTATGCTTGTGCTTTATTACCCTCTGTTGTAACAGTCGTTCTTACATCAGCCGGCTATCTGACTTGATTTATTGGAAATTATTATGTTTACCTGCGGAGCAACCGGGTATTCGATACAACGGTAACATGTTGTCTGTTCTTCGGTAACACTTCTTCTCGATCAGGAAACACCAATATCCGAAAAAGGATATACTGAATGTATGACGCTGGGAAGTGAGATCAAGAGAGTTTGGAAGAGATAGACTAGGAGGAGGGAAGCTAATGTGCAAAATCTATATAACTCCCTAAGTTCCCCTTAAGTTTCTCAAACCAACTCCTCCAACACTTTCTCGGTTGCCTACCATTCTTCACCTGTAAACAAACACCTTACCGCCAAAATGAAGATCACACTCACCACTATGACCGCAGTGTTCGCTGCTGCTATTCTCGCCCTCCCAAGCCCAGCAACCAACCAGCTCGTTGCCGATTTCGATATTCCACCTCAAGGACCAGAGGTCCTCGCCACGTTCGAGGCTTTGTCAAAGGAGGTCCTCATCCCGGAGAAAGCTGGCAACATTCCTGTCAAATCTAAGACTATCGAAGCCAGAGCCGATGTCTTTCTCTTCGTCACTGCCGATATCAACTGGGGTGGTCGCCGAGAGAACTTACGATCCACCCAAGGACAATGCTGTATGTACCTCCTCTTCATAGAACATATGTCTCTATTCAATCAATAACAACACTGCTTACAACACAATTTTTGCGCATAGACAATCTCCAGAATGGCTGGAATGACCAAGTCAGTTCCGCTGGTCCCGACACTGGAAACTGCACTCTCTGGGAGTAAGTCTCATCGATTATAACTTCTTGGAAATCATTCTGACTGATCTGATTTATAGGAACAACGGATGTTCGGGAGCCAGCCTTGGTGGAATCCGCAATCCGGGAATTGCCAACTTACATAATCTTGGATGGGGGGACAGAGCAAGTTCTTATCGTTGCTCTTAAAAACAACTGCCCAAAAATCTGGGCAGTGATTGACAGTTAAGGAAGAGAAAAGGGAGGTTATGGAAAAGTTAGGAAGGGAGCTTCTTGCCACTCTTTTGATTCTTCTAGAGTTCTCATTTATACTTGGGATGTGTATCATCTTTGGTCTCAACAAAAATAAAAATAGTGGCCACTTATAAATGGTGTATGATGATTGACATTCCAAAGGGTCAAAGGTCACTTGCATTTTCTATGTCATAACGGTAAATGAAAGTAACATAACGCTCTAGGTGATTTCTTCTCGGCTTTTCTCACTCCGAAAGTTTTAATAACTGGGCCGATTAAATTACTAGAACCTACAAGTAGTTCTTGCTTGAACCTCCGGTTTGGAAGATGCACTTTTACTTTTAATCAAAGAGATTTTAAAATTCTTTTTAATATAGCAGCCTTCTAGAGCACTTCTCAATCGTCCAGTTATTCTTCGTAGAGCTCGGTTAAGACCTTAGAAATATTTAACTCATCTTTTACATTACCTAATTACTCACGCTTGAGGGTAACCTTTTTCTGTTCTAATTGTTTCTGTATTAGTCACTTGTAACTTTCCCCCCCCCCCCCCCCCCCTTTATGATATCTTTTCTAGCTCTGTCGGCAAATGTCTCCTGAAATCTAGGAACGGTAAGACAACTTTGATTGTGATAGCTAGAACAGTTGATAGGTCAATTTGCGATATTGCTTCCCTGTTAGTCGTCATAGCCGACGATTTTACCAGCCAAAATGACATACTAAACTACTCATGCCAGATTGAAATAAGAGGCTCCAAGTTGGGTTTCAAAATTTAATATAGTAGAATCACTTATTCTTTCGAGAAATCTAGTAACAACTCACACAGCCTGCCTAGATATCTCTTTATAGATCATGCTCAAGCTCAATCTTATACTCTAGTGAGATGACGACAATGAAAACTACTCTGCATGCAGGTATCCAAATCCATC
This sequence comes from Hymenoscyphus scutula, assembly GCA_001399465.1. Taxonomy (NCBI): domain Eukaryota; kingdom Fungi; phylum Ascomycota; class Leotiomycetes; order Helotiales; family Helotiaceae; genus Hymenoscyphus; species Hymenoscyphus scutula. The sequence goes on from LKTO01000555.1 coordinate 17,208, forward strand.
TAGAACTACAACATATGAAATCATTCTTCAATCCGCATTTAACAACTTACCTATGAACGACCAGGATTTAATATTGATTAAGAAGAAAAATATATCGCTTAGAAATACTCTAACTAATAAAGTAGTAGAGTTTCACCTATAAATGATTTTACTTTACTTTATAGCTAAAGGTGCGTCACTCGTTACAACTTTCTAGCTTGAAAAGTAATTTTTTTTAGTTCCTCTAAATATTTCTCTTTAGGCTCTAAGCTTTGTTTAAATTTTACTATAGGCTATATAGTTAATTCGGCAATTGAGATCTTAAGAGCTACTAGCTTATATACTAATTTCCTCTAAAGAATTAGTAATATACTCCTTTATCGCTATTATCTAATCTTATATTAGATATTTAAATAGTTATAAATAGTTACTTAGATACTATTTATTTAATAGGCGAAGAGGTAACATATTATACTTATCTATTATTAGAATAATTAAGAAATTACTATTAAAATAACTATAGAGAGAAGAATTTAAAATAAACTTCACTTTATATATTATTTAAGATTATACTACTAACTAGAAGGTTTAAGCTATATATAGAGAAACTTTACTATAGATTTATTATCGAAGAATATAAAATTTTAAGATTATTCTACTATTCTCTAATCTATATAAAAAGAGCTTAAAACTCTAATAAAATAATTTAAAAGCTATTTTATAAAGAGTCGAAAGATAAATTAATAATTTATAATTCTTATATAGCTTAAATATAATATAATCTATTCTAAGGTAGTTTATAAGTCTAGAAGTCTAAGATTAGTCTAAACTTATTCTAATATCTCTTAATATAAGGTCTTTATTAGTAAATATATCTTAATATCTTAATCTATAGATAATCTATATATAGTAAGAGACTAGAATTAATATAATAGAGTGTTACGAATCACGTATACACGTGACTAGTAAAGACTAGGCGGCGCTCTAATAGGTTAAGTACTATTATATACTCTTATAGTATTAGACAGGTCGCTTAGGTTAGCTAAGCGATCTAAGGATTTTATATAGTTGTAATTATATAATAGATCTCTAAGGATTCTCTAGAGATCTAAAGAGATCCTAGGATCTAGAGTAGATCTATAGGTAGAAAGGTTCTATATAGTACTAGTACGTCTACTATTAGATAGAAGCTTTATACTTAACTAAATATTATATTATTATTACTACCTTAACAGCTTTATAGTTAAGTAATAAGTTTACCTCTAAGTAAACACCTAGTCTATAATTAAACCTCTTTATAAGAATAAACTCTAGCGATACTTAGTTACCTTAGTTAGTTAGTTTAAGAAGCGTTATACTTTAAGCATCTAAGCTTAGAAGTTTAAATTATAATACCTCTAAAGGCTACTTCTATCTCTAGCTCTAGTACTAGTACTATTAATATACTAATCTAGAGTACGCCTACTATGTTCTAGGATATAACTACTCTAGACGACGACGATAACAAGAGTATACTAGACGTACTAGAGCTATATAGAGTCGAAGCTCTAGAAACTATATAAGTTAAACTACTAGACATCTACTATAGTAAATAATAAGAGTTAGAATTATTTCTAATATAAATAGAAATCTACTTTAACTTTAATAAAGATAAGTTTAATAGTAATAGTATAGTATCGCCTATCTTTACTATCTTCTACCTTCGAGAGACTACTCTTAAATAAGTATAACTATATCTAGAGAACTTTTTCGTATATAAAGCCTTAGTAGAAAGTATAGCTAATATATAATTAATGTTTAGATCTTAGAATAGATTTAAAGTTACTATATACTAAATGTTTAGTAATATTAATACTATTAAAATAGTAATACGAAAGTTACTTAACCTATACTAAACTAGATTAGTAATTAATTATATAAATAAATTCTAACGCTATAGAAATAGAATAGAGTAGGATTCTCTTACTCTTATAGAACTCTTCTATAGAGGACTTAATATTAAACTATATAAAGAAATAGCTAGACAAAATCTTAATTATAAAGATATCGCTACTATAATCGAAGGAGTAATCTATTTAGATAACTATCTATAGGAATTCAAGAAAACTAATTACTACCCGGAATTTAAGAAGTATAACAAATAGAACCGACTAGACTACTAGGACGACTAATAAGTAAACGCTACCTAGAAGAAGACTTCTAGAAAGTAGAAGCTATTCTAGAAAGAACGAAACCGACGTCGTAAGTAGTACTTATACTTTTAATATAGCCTGCCTAGCTATAGAGTATCGTAAGAAGGCTAATTCTTTAGAAAAGTATTAGATATATACTATAACTAGAAAGGAAATAGTATTACTTAAGAGATTTAACCTATCTAATAAAGAGCTAGAAGCTCGTAAGTATAGAACACAGGTAGAGGATAAGGAGAACTCTATCCTTAAATAATACTACGAGAAACGTTCTAAATTAGAGTATAATCTACCTCTATAACGCGAAGTAGAGATAGTAGAGTTATTATTAGACTTATTATTAGAATTATTAGATATATCTAGTCAAGAGAATAATTAGAACGACGATTCTTAAGTAGGAGAAATATAGACATTTATAGAATGTTTTAAATATAGTAACTAATAGGTCGACCTTAATAGAAATAAGTTAGACTTTTAGGCCTCTTATGTAACTAGAGAACAGGCTCTAGAAGCGCTAGAACGATTTCGAGTCTAGGAAAACCTCTTAATAAGTATTATCTTTAGGAATCTTAAAAGTAACCTAGATACTATAGAAGAGAAACGAAATATATAGACTATCGAGGACATCTTTAAGTCTACTCTTAAGTTATAAAGAGAAAGAGATTAACCTTTTATCTAACTATAAGTAGAAGAATACTAGGCTCTAGAAGTTATATTAGAAGATATAATTATATAGTAGTATTACTACCTAAAACCTATATTAGACTAGGAATTAGAGAAATAGTTTACTAGTAATAAACTAGACTATAGCCGAGCTATAGAATAGTAAATAGTCTATAGAGTGTCTAAAGGTAACTCCTAGTAAGTAATACTCTACTCTTAGAGAAATAACCTCTAAGTAGTAGAAATTATCTAGAGAGAGCGAAGTTTTATAGTATACCTTATTAAAAACGAAATCTACGCTATATTAGAAGACTAATAGTTAATAATAACTATAAAAATTAGAGGATAGAAACTCTAGGTTATAATTAACTTAGAAGCGATAGATAACTTCCTTTCTCTCTTAGTACTTAAGAAGCTAAACGTTTCTATTAAGAAGATAGAACTATACTATCTAGGTATAGTTAATAGAACGAACGTAGTATATTAAAATAGAGTTATTAACTAGTAAACTATTCTAATATAAATTACTATCGAAGAATACTACTTAGATATATAATTTAATATTATAGTAATTAGTAGCTAGAATGTAATACTTAGTATACTATAGATTAGAGAATATAATCTAGATATTAACTAGAAAGCCTAAATAATAACTTTTAGCTAATATAACTATAAAGGATTATAGCTATAACTATATAGCTAGAACGAGGTTAGCGCTACCTCTTCTAAGGCGCTAGAACACCTTACTAAGGGTTCTCTATAGATTAGCTAGAAAGCTAATAACGTAATACCTATATAGTATAGAGAATTTATAGAATTGTTTAAGAATCTAGAGGACTTATAAGCTCTACTAGAATATTATCTATAGAATTATAAGATTAAATTAAAAGAGAGTTATAACCTTAAGAAATAGAAAATATAGCCTTATAGTTAGATTAAGCTATAATACTTTAAGAGCTATATTATTAAAGGTTTAAAGAAAGGTTATATTTAGAGATCTAAATCACCTATTCTATTAAATATACTAGTCGTTAGTAAGAAGAATAACCTAACAGGTTAAGTTTACGTCGACTACTAAGATATAAATAATATAACAATTAAGGACGCTTACTTACTACTAGAAGAATAATATCTACTAGATAGAATTAGCTCTACTAAGATATTTATAAATCTTAACTAATAGAACGCTTATGCCTTAATTAGAATTAAGGTAGGCGATAAGTAGAAAACTGTATTTAGATTACTCTCGAGACTCTACAAGTATATAATAATACTATTTAGATTAGCTACTACGCTAGTAACCTACTAGAGGTAGAATAATAACATTCTAGAAGGTCTTCTAGAGGTAACTATTATTTGTTACCTAGATAACATTCTAATCTACTTAGATAAAGTAGAGAAATATAAGAGTTATATATATAAGGTTATAAAAAGACTCGCTATAGTAAACTCTTATCTTAAGTTATTAAAATATAAGTTTAGATTAACTTATATAAAGTTTCTAGGCTAGATAATATCTCTAGAAAGAATAGAAATTAACCTAGATAAAATAAGAGATATTATTAACTAGGAATTACTAAAAAACGTTAAAGACATTTAACGTTTCTAGAGATTTACTAACTTCTACTATTAGTTTATAGCCGACTATACTAGAATATCTAAACCTATAATAAACCTTATATATAAAGGAGTACCTTTTATATAGAATAAGATTATAGAGATAGCCTTTTAGATAATAAAGAAACGCTTTATTAAGGAACTAATTCTATATAGCTATAATCTAGAAAAACTAAGTACTATAGAAATAGACTTATTAGATATAGTAATAGATACTATACACCTATAACTAGACAAAAATAGAAAATTAATATCTATAGCCTACTACTCTAGAATACTAGACCTAGTATAGTAGAACTATACTATATTTAAGAAGGAACTACTTACTATAGTCTTTATACTAGAGTATTAGAAAATCTACCTCTAAGAAACGAAGTATTAGATAATAGTCCTTACTAATTATACTAATCTTCGAACCTTTACTACTACTAAGGAACTTATAAGCGAGCGCCTTAGTTATCTAATATATTATAGAAATAATAAATCTAAGAGTAGACGCTCTTAGTTATAAACTAGACTATAAAGAAGCTAGAGAGTATATAAAGCTAGTAATATTAAAAGAGCTATCTAATAGAGACTTAGCTTTAATAGTTTATTAAATTATTATTAGAACTTATAGTAAGTACTATAAATTAAACTATAGAGGTGTCTATATATAAGAAGAAACAACTATTCTTTCTAATATAGAGTTCTTACTAGCTTATATACCTGTCCTACTCTTTCTAGAAGGTTCTACTAAGCTTAATTATAAAGTACTATAGAATATTATTAACCGAGGTCGCGTGAATACATCGCTAGAATACTCTAAGATTTACTCTATAGGTATAACCCTTAACATTACCCTCTTCCTACTTTTAAAGGTAGGTGTATAGGGCTATTATGTCTTCTAATTTAGTAGCGGGTTCCTATGTTAGGTTTATATAGCTAGTTCATTTAACCTTATATTCTAGACGGGTCCGAGAGCCTCTCCCTAGGAGCCTCTTCCGCCGCTAGCCTAAAATTCTCTCTACCTGCTACTCTATAGAGTCATCAACTAAGATTGCGAGCGGTTAAGCGTTATCTGTAATTTAACTAGGTAGCGGATCTGTAGCGGCTAGCTGTAACAAGTCTATATTAAAGACGTTGTAGATACCAGGTAGGGTATCTAACCTATACGTAGATAGGCTAATAACCTCAATAACTGTAAATTTTACAGATCAAGCGTCGAGTTTCTTACTAGCCTTCTCTGTCCGTACATTTCGTAAGCTTAAGTAGACTTTGTCCCTAACCTTGTAAGCGGGAGCAACATTCCGCAGGCGATTAGCTTGTGCTTCCTGGTCTTACTAAGCCCTAGCCATTAATGATTATGCTCATTCTGTAATAGCCCTGATTCTTGCTACTATTGCTTCACCCTTTTGAATTAGAGTCTTTACGTAGGCAGGTGCTATCACATCTGTTAAGGGGTCTATCGTCCGTGGCAGGTAGCTGTGGCTAAGTTGGAAAGGGCTTACACCTGTTGATAATGAATCCCGTCCGTTAAAGGCCAGCTGAACTACTAGCAGCTAGTCAGCCTAGTCATCTTGTGCTGTATTAATCTATTGTCGTAGGAGTGTCTCTACTTCAGCGTTTACCTGTTCCGTTGAGCCGTCCGTTTGTAGATAGAAAGCTGTAGAGATCTATTGTTCGATCTATAAGAAGTTATAGACAGTCTTCTATACTTGTCTAATAAATTGTAGACCCCTATCAGATACTATTACTCTTAGTAGTCTATGTAAGCTGTAGTATATAGTAATAAATAAGCGAGTAAATTCCTCTAATAATATTATTAAATTATAAGCTGTGAGAAGTACCCCTTTGCTTAAACGGTTCGTAAATATAGCTATTATATCAAAGCCCTTACTTAAGGGTAGTGGTCTAATAAAATCCACCGAGATCTCCTACTATTACTATTCTAGGATAGGTAACAGACGAAGTAAACCTTGTTTATAGTCTCTCTAGACCTTAGTACATCTATAAATTCTACAATTATAGACAAACTACTTAATAGTAGTCTATAAGTTTAGCTAGAAGAACTCTCTTAAAACTACTACGATTGTTCTATTCTTACTAGAATAACCTATAAGAGTAGAATTATAGAGCTCCTGTATAATTACTATCTATAACAGCTTATAATCTAGGACCTATAGTCTGCCCCTGAACCGTAAAGAGCCGTCCTTGTTAATTAAGTAGTCAGAGGTAGAGACTTTAACTAGAGAAGCGAGGTCTGTTAGAAATATCCTATCTCCTTAATAGACAGAGTCTATAAGACATCTAAAGTCCTTATCCTATGCTTTCCCTTCCTCCTAGAGGCCTTAGAGACTAGGTCTATTTACTAATACTAGCGCTAGCCGAATAGTATTCCCTCGAATCATTCCGTCTAGAATCAGTTGTACTATTCTATAATTCAGGCGTTTATCTCTCTCTTCTAGAAGATCCTAGTCTCTCCTTATTAATATATCTAGAAGGCCCCCTTCTTTGCCTAGACGGTATTAGATTATTAGATTAAACTTACTAAGTGTTAACTACTACTACATTTGTCTTTTAGACAGTTTATAGACTATTATAAAGTACTTAAGATTCTTATAATCTATAAGTACTATAAACTACCTAACGCTCTTTAACTCTACTTCCTATTCTTTAAGACAGTGAATGATAGCTAATAGCTCTTTGTTATAAATTAGATAATTGTATTTAGTAGAAGCGTACTTCTTAGAGAAGAAAGCTACAAGCTATAAGACGCTGTTTTTTACTTAAGAGAGCACGCCTTCTAAGTAGTATCTAGAGGAGTCTGTTTCTAGAACCGTCTCGTCATCTAGATTAAACTAAGCTAGTACTAGAGCTTCTATAAAGGCCTTCTTTAACTATTTAAAAGCTCTATTCGCTTTATCTGTCTATTGAAAAGATATATCCTTCTTAACAAGTCTATAAAGAGGAGCTATAATCTGTAAAAAGTCCTTAATAAACTATCGATAGAAGTTTATAAATCCTAGGAATCTAAGGACACCTTTTATAGTTATTAGTACTTTCTAATCTAAAATAGCCTGTATTTTTACTAGGTCTATCTATAAGCTATTCTCTACTTTAATAATAAATCTAAGGTACTTTATTAATTATATCTTAAATTTATACTTATTAATATCGAGCTATAAGCCGGTATTCTAAAGCCTTTATAGTACTTTATAGATATACTTATAGTACTATTCACAGGTACTATCTATAAAGACTAAGACGTCGTTAATATATACTAAGATAAAGTTGTCTAAGAACTCTTAAAGTATATAATTAATATACTACTAGAAAGTACTTAGTATATTTATAAGTCTAAAAGAGGTAATAAGCTATTTAAAAAGCCTAAAGCGTGTCTAGAAAGCTGTTTTCTACTTATCTCCTTCCTTAATCTATATCTTATAAAAGGTAGCGATAATATCTATTTTTATAAACTACTTAGCTTTTCTAATCTAGTTAAGTGTCTCTTAGATTAAGAGTAATAGGTAGCGGTTCTTATAGGTTAACTTATTTAGTACTTAGTAGTTATAATAGAACTATAGGCTCTCTTCTAGCTTCTATATAAAGAATACTAGCGTAGCTACTAGAGAGTTACTTACTCGAATAAATTCTTTATCTAGTAGTTCTATAAGAGTTTTATAGAGTACTAATAGCTTATCTCTTAATATATTATAAAGCAGTCCTTAGAGGACTGTTTCTTCTAATCTGCTAGCGGTTTATAAGAGCTTAATACTATAATTACTTCTCTCTCGATATACTAGTAACTTATCTACTTTCTTTCTATTAAATACTAGGTAGAATTTAGAACTAATCTAGCTAGATAGCTTCGTCTACAGGTCTATATATTTCTTCTCTACTAATACTTTTGTAATATCTATAAGGCTTACTATAAAGACCTATAGCTTGTGTTTCTAGTCTATAAGAAAGTAAAAGGAAGCTATACTCACTTGCTTATAATAATATAGGTTCCTTTCTAGTTCGCTATAAACTTCTAACCTAGAATCCTAAAAGCGTAAGCATTCTCTTTTAGCGTCAAGTAATACTCGCTCTTTTCTTAGCTATAATTTTCCTAGAATCATTTTATAACCCTTAATTCTTAGAATAATATAAGCGTAGACCTGCTTCTACTAGTACTCTCTAATATCTATACTAAAGAATATAGCTCGCGATACTATATCCTCTAAGACTTCTTCTACTAACTATAAATGTCTTAGTTTAATTTATACGTAAGAGAGCTAATAACGTCGGATAAAGTAGTCTAAAACAATTCTATAAACTAAATACTCTAAATCTACTAAGGCTTGTAAAGTAGCTACTCTATTCACTAAAGCTAATATAAGAAGAGGTTTTTCATCTATATATTTCTGTTTAAACTACCTCTAAGTATTCATTACTAACAACTCTCTTCTTTACTTCTACTAGCGCTTTTTAATAGGAGCTTCTAGTTTCCCGAGTCCGAGAAGAGCTTATCTTTATCTTCTAATTCTAGCGCTACTTCCTTAACTTCTACCCTCTGTTTACAAGCTGTATTTACTATTACAAGTCGTTGTAGTAGTCTATATAGACATTTCTAAGCCAGATAACCCGTAGCTCCGTAGTATATATAACAGCTAGTATAGAAACGATTACTTCGTTCTTCCTAGAACACCTATTTAGCACGCTTAGTACTAGTTGTTAAGACTCTAGCAGGTGCTAGTTCCTAATCTATGTCTTCTACAGACGCCTTACAGGTGGCTTTCGGTCTAATAGCGATTTTACTGTTCGTTACTTACTGTGTAGCATCTGTAGAGCGTTTCTAGAGAGTCCGTGGTACCTCTAGAGGAGTCTAGCCTTAAGGTTTTAATATTCGAGCTTTATAAGCTCTTAAGCGGTCGTTCGTTTCTTTAATAATAGAGTAGTAAGACTTAAAATCAGGTTAAGAAGGAACCGTGATCATCGCCTTAACTAGCTCGTCGCTAAGGATCCGGTTAAGGGACACCTTTATATCGTCCGGCTATGAACCTCCTCCCAACTCTATAAGCAAGGCCTGCCATTTAGTAAAGACCTCTAGGAATAGTTTTAAGCCCTGGCGGAAAGCTTCTAGCTTCCGTTGAGCTCTTTCTTTAGCTTGTAGGTCCTTAAACACAAATTCCACCCGATCTAAGAAGTCGCTACCCCTAGCTAGCTCTAGCCTGCTCTGTTCTCGTACCTATGCTTCTATCCTATAGAGCACCTTGCCCTGTAACAATCCGTTAAGTACCTAGAATTTAATATATTCCGTACATCTATAATAGTTAACTTTAATTTTAGCTCGTACCTATTATAACTAGGCTTCTAGCTTATCCAACTCTCTATAGAATTCTAGTAGCGAAGGAAGGGATTTTCCAGGTTTATTATCGTTATAGACCATCTATAAGTAAGCTTCCCTAGCCTTTGTTTCCTCGTCTGTAATCTATAGTTACTTGTTCTCTTAAGTAGATACTAACTAACTTTACTAATCTTAAATATATCGTAAGAACTAGGCAGGAAGCTTATTCGGTATACCGCCTTCCTATAGGTCCTCTATTATTCGTAAGTTCTATAGATGCTATAAATAGCCTAATATATTCTAGTGTTACTATAAATAGCCTAGTATATTCTAATGTTACTATAAAGGCCTAGTATTACTATAAAGGCCTAGTATTATTATAAAGGCCCTTATATTCTAGTATTACTATAAAGACTCTTATGTTCTAGTATTACTATAAAGGCCTAGTATTAAGTAAGAGTCGTTTCTAATATTAGGACTTATAGTAAGTACTATAAATTAAACTATAGAGGTGTCTATATATAAGAAGGAACGACTATTCTTTCTAATATAGAGTCCTTACTAGCTTATATACCTGTTCTACCCTTTCTAGAAGGTTCTACTAAGCTTAATTATAAAGTACTATAGAATATTATTAACTGAGGTCGCGTGAATACATCGCTAGAATACTCTAAGATTTACTCTATAGGTGTAACTCTTATGTTACGAATTACGTGTATACGTAACTAGTAAAGACTAGGCGGCGTCCTAACAGGTTGAGTACTATTATACACTCTTATAGTAACAGAGGATCGCTTAGACTAGCTAAGCGAACTAGGGATTTCATATAGGTTAAATTATATAACTGTTATTAATTAGTAATAATCAACTAAGTAACGCTAAGTAAGATTAGAATGATTAGAGTAATTATACTAATCAACGTAAGTAGGAAGGTTCTATATAAGACTAGTACGTCTACTATTAGATAGAAGCTTTATACTTAACTTAATATTATATTATTACTAATACCTTAACAGCTTTATAGTTAAGTAACAAGTTTACCTCTAAGTAAACACCTAGTCTATAATTAAACCTCTTTATAAGAATAAACTCTAGTAATACTTAGTTACCTTAGTTAGTTAGTTTAAGAATCGTTATACTTTAAGCACCTAAGCTTAGAAGTTTAAATCGTAATATCTCTAAAGGCCGCTTCTATCCCTAGCTCTAGTACTAGTACTATTAATATACTAATCTAGGGCACGTCTACTACGTTCTAGGAAACAATAACCCTAGACAACAAAGATAATAACAAGAGTATACTAGATATACTAGAGCTATACAGGGTCGAAGCCCTGGAAACTATATAAGTTAAGCTGTCTAATGCTTACTATAGTAAACGACAGGAATTAGAGTTATTTCTTATATAAATAGAAATCTACTTTAACTTTAATAAAGACAAGTTTAATAGCGACAGTATAGTATTACCTATCTTTACTATCTCCTACCTTCGAGAGACTGCTCTCGAGTAGATACAACCGTACCTAGAGAACTTTTTCGTATATAAAGCCTTAGTAGAAAGTATAGCTAATACATAATTAATGTTTAGATCTTAGAACAGATTTAAAGTCGCTATACGCTAAATGTTTAGTAATATCGATACTATTAAAATAGTAATATAGAAGTTACTTAACCTATACTAAACTAGATTAGTAATTAATTATATAAATAAATTCTAACGTTATAGAAATAGAATAGAGTAGAATTCTCTCGCTCTTATAGAACTCTTCTATAGAGAACTTAACGTTAAACTATATAAAGAAATAGTATAATAAAATCTTAATTATAAAGACATCGCTACTATAATTAAAGGAGTGATCTACTTAGATAACCGTCTATAGGAATTTAAGAAAACTAATCACTACCTAGAATTTAAGAAGTATAATAAATAGAACTAACTAGACTACTAGAACGACTAATAAGTAAACGCTACCTAGAAGAAGACTTCTAGAAAGTAGAAGCTATTCTAGAAAGAACGAAACCGACGTTATAAGTAGCACCTATACTTTTTATATAGCCTACCTAGCTATAGAGTAAGTAACTATTATAAGAAGGCTAATTCTTCGAGAAAGTAGTAAGCTTTTACTATAACTAGAAAGGAAATAGTATTACTTAAGAAATTTAACCTATCTAATAAAGAGCTAGAAGCTTATAGATATAGAATATAAGTAGAGAATAAGGAGAACTCTATTCTTAAATAATACTATAAGAGACGTTCTAAATTAGAGTATAATCTACCTCTATAATATAAAGTAGAGATAGTAGAGTTATTATTAGACTTAGCGTTAGAATTACTAGATACGTCTAGTTAAGAGAATAACTAGAACGACAACTCTTAAGAAGAAGAAACTTAGGTATTTATAGGATATTTTAAACGTAGTAATAGATAGATAGACCTTAATAGAAATAAGTTAGACTTTTAGGACCCTTATATAACTAGAGGACAGGCTCTAGAAGCGCTAGAACGATTTCAAGTTTAGGACAACCTTCTAATAAGTATTATCTTTAGAAATCTCAAAAGTAACCTAGATACTATAGAAGGAAAACTAAACATATAAGCTATTAAAGACATTTTCGAGTCTACTCTTAAGTTATAGAGAGAAAGAGATTAACCTTTCATCTAACTATAAGTAGGAGAATACTAGGTTCTAGAAGTTATATTAGGAGATATAATTATATAGTAACGTTTCTACCTAAAACCTATATTAGACTAGGAATTAGAGAAGTAGTTTACTAGTAATAAACCTAACTATAACTAAGCTATAGAATAGTAAATAGTCTATATAGTATCTAAAAGCGACTCTTAGTAAGTAAAACTCTACTCTTAGAGAATCGAACCTTAAGTAGTAGAAATTAGCTAAAGAGAATATAGTTTTATAGTCTATATAAATAGACGGGAAATCTATACTACGTTAGAAGACTACTAGTTAATAATAACTATGAAAATCAGAGGATAGAAACTCTAAGTTATAATTAACTTAGAAGCGATAGATAACTTCCTCTCTCTATTAGCGCTTAAGAAGCTAAACGTCTCTATTAAGAAGACAGGACTATATCGCCTAGATATAGTTAATAGAATAGATATAGTATATTAAAACAGAGTTATTAATTAGTAAACTATTCTAATATAAGTTACTATTAAAGGATACTACTTAGATATATAATTTAACATTATAGTAATTAGAAGCTAGAACGTAATACTTAGTATACTATAGATTAGTAAATATAATCTAGATATCGACTAGAAAGCTCGAATAATAACTTTTAGCTAATATAACTACGAAGGATCGTAGCCTTAACTATATAGCTAGAACAAGGTTAGCGCTACCTCTTCTAAGGCGCTAGGACACCTTGCTAAGGGTCCTCTATAGGTTAGTAAGAAAGCTAATAACGTTATATCTATATAGTATAGAGAATTCGTAGAATTGTTTAAGAATCTAGAGAACTTATAAGCTCTACTAGAATATCGTTTATAGAATTATAAGATTAAATTAAAAGAGAGTTATAACCTTAAGAAACAGAAAATATAGCCTTATAGTTAGATTAAGCTATAACGCTTTAAAAGCTATATCGTCGAAGGTTTAAAGAAAGGTTATATTTAGAGATCTAAATTATCTATTCTATTAAATATATTAGTCGTTAGTAAAAAGAATAATCTAACAGGTTAAGTTTATATTAACTACTAAGATATAAATAATATAACGATTAAGAACGCTTATCTACTACTAGAAGAATAATATCTACTAGATAGAATTAGCTCTACTAAGATATTTATAAAACTTAACTAATAGAACACTTATACCTTAATTAGAATTAAGGTAGGTAACGAGTAGAAAACTGTATTTAGATTACTCTTAGAACTCTATAAGTATATAGTAATACTATTCGGATTAGCTACCGCGCTAGCAACCTGTTAGAGACAGAATAATAACATTCTAGAAGGTCTTCTAGAGGTAATAGTTATTTATTACCTAGATAACATTCTAATCTACTTAGATAAAGTAGAGGAACACGAGAGTTATATATATAAGGTTATAAAAAGACTCGCTATAGTAAACTCTTGTCTTAAGTTATTAAAATACAAGTTTAGAGTAACTTATACTAAGTTTCTAGGCTAGATAATATCTCTAGAAAGAATAGAAATTAACCTAGATAAGATAAGAGATATTATTAACTAGGAATTACCGAAAAACGTTAAAGATATTTAATACTTCTAGAGATTTACTAACTTCTACTATTAGTTTATAGTAGACTATACTAGAATATTAAAACTAATAATAAACCTTATATATAAGAGAGTACCTTTTATATAGAATAAGATCGTAGAGATAGCCTTTTAGATAATAAAAAAACACTTTACTAAGAAACCTATTCTATATAGCTACGATCTAGAGAAACTAAGTACTATAGAAATAGACTTATTAAGTATAATAATAGATACTATATACTTATAACTAGACGAAAACAGAAAATTAATATCTATAGCCTACTACTCTATAACGCTAGACCTAGTATAGTAGAACTATACTATATTTAAGAAGGAACTACTTACTATAGTCTTTACTTTAGAGTATTAGAAAATCTACCTCTAAGGAATAAAGTATTAGGTAATAGTTCTTACTAATTA
>LKTO01000556.1:0-31616 GCA_001399465.1 Hymenoscyphus scutula
CTGTACTGTGCCCGCTAGGGGCCCATACGTAAGAATTCCTTGTGGTTGTTGTGTCGTAGTAGTTCCAAGAAGGGCAGGGTCTGGGGGGTTTGAGGTTGAGGCTGAGGATTGAGGAGCAACTTGAGGTACTTGTAGAACGCCTTGAATAGTACTTTGAGAGGTGCCTTGAGAGGTGCTTTGAGGGAAGCTTTAAGCGGTATTCTGAGAAGTGCTTTAAGGCTAAGCTCCTTAAGGTTGAGCAGGTAGTTGGCTAGGTAGTTGAGCAAGCACTTTGGCAGCGAGCTGAGTAGACTAATAGGCAGGCAATTAAGTGGGTCGATGGGTAGGTAGTTGAGTAGACAGTTGAGTAGACAGTTAAGTGGGTTATAGAGGATCCCTCCATTGAAAGGAGGGGTTATACATTGTCTTGTGTCGTCGATTAAACCCTGTTGAATTTGTATCTCTATTTGTTATAATTTCAAGTATCTTCTTATCTGTCTATTCAACTAGGTCAACCTCCTTAAGAGTATTAACAAGTACTATAGCTATATACGCCTTTTTACTGTCCATCTTAATCTATACACCTCTACGACGAAGTACCTTACATAGCTTAATGACCTAGGACTTATTTACTATTATAAAGTAGTCTTCGTCCTAGCCTTTAAAGTCTTCTTAAAAGGTAGCCTAGAGTACTTTATCGTCGTCTTCTATTTAATCGTACTTGTTAATATATTTAGTAACAAACTTTATAAGGTCCTTCTTACTAAGCTCGATTAGTAGCTCTATTAGTTTAGCTATATTATCGTTAAGCAAGGTAGGAGAGTGTAAGAAGCGAGGTATAGAAAGTTCCGTATAGGTGTTTTAGGTATAGAAAACCTTATATTTCGGCTATTCTATAAGAGGTAAGGGGTCGAAAGTCTTAGATTCCGGTTCTTCCGAATTTCGAGAGGTAAATCCGCTAAGTCCGCTAAGTATCGTAAGAGTGTAAATAAGGTTGTAGATAAGGGTGTAGATAAGAGTATAGTACCGGCGAAAGTAGGTAGAGGCTGTCCGCAGGGTAGTTCTTAAAGAGCTTAATAAAGAGATCAAGACCTTAAGGTATATCGAGAGAGGAGGTTTAATAAGAGGGAGGTTCGTAATATAGAGAAAGTAGTACTAGCCTGACCGAGTCGCTGTTACTAGTAGGAATCTGAATATCTTCGTCTTAAAGCTCTCGAGGAGTTTTATAAAGGAGTTAATAGTTGTCTATCCTTTGTAATTCTAGTATCTTACAAGAGCGATCGGAGAAGGCCTTGTAAGCGTAACGAGATACTTGTTATAGTAGTAAAGTATAATTCTACACTCTAAGAGAGAGACTTTACTCTTTAAGTTATAATACTACTACATCGTATTAACACGTACTACGATCCGAGAAGAAGCAGAGGTAGTTAACAGGTGTATCTAATCTATACGCGCGCGATATACTAATTAGTATTAGTACGACCTAGTAGTCGTGACGACGGCAAATACGAGATTCAGGTCACCTTCTCTTTAGAGGTAACTAAATCAGTATATTTATTTGTTTATAAAGAGTAAAGGTAGAGAGAGGTAGTACTCTACAAGCTTAAGTATATAAGTAGTAAGCTACTTATATAACCTAAAGTATATAGATCTACTAGGCTCTTATACAAGGTACTATTTACTAGAATTATATATCGACAGATAGTTATAAGAGCTATATTAATACTAAGTTTAATAAATACTATAAGAAAAATAATATAATACTACTATATCTACCTTCTTATTTCTTATATTTAACTTAGCCTCTTAAAGTCGACTTATTTAGCCTATTAAAACAGGCGTATAGTAACTAGATATCGTATCTAGTCTAGCTTTAAAATATATATATTACTAAGAATAAGTTCTTTCCTATATTTAAAGTAGCTTTTACTATAGTTTTTATAGAAAAAAACGTTAAAGGTAGCTTCTAAGAGTCTAGCTTAGTACCTTAGAACCTATAAGTAGTAATATTAAAGCTAGATATTCGTTTATAGACGCCTTCTCTCTAAGGAACCTCTTCTAGTTCACCTCTTCCTTAGGTCTCCTAGACGCTAAAGGATGTAATTAAAGCTATTTTCTAGTCTACTCTAATTAAAGATTAGATAGCTAAGTACTAGAGAAGCTCGCTAACTTAGATTATTACTACTGTCGACTAGCTAGTAAAGGCTATAGTCGCGATTAACTATAAGTTAACACTTGTAAATAATAGGATTATAACACTTAAAGAGGTAAATAAGGTCCTTTTAAAGCGGCGACATATAAAAAGAACTTGTTTATAAGATTCTAGACCTCTTACTAGATTGTAGACAGAGTAGCTTTTAAAGAATAAGAGCTTAGTTAAAGAAAAGAGACGCGACGAAGATATTAGTAAAAGTCTATCGAAGTAGCGCTATAAGACTAGTCGAGTCTATAGTATCTACTATAAACCTAGCTATAATATAAGAACCTACTTAGAGGTTATAGATATATCTAGTTTATTAGATTCCGATTTAAATTAACTATTTTAAGCTTAATTTAGTAGTATTATAGAGTTTAGTAGTTAGAGAGTCTAGAAAAGTAGCTCGCTAAGTAATATAGCTCGCTAAGTAATATAGCTCGCTAAGTAATAAAATATATTACCTGAATATTTATAAAACTTATATATTTTTTAGTTTCCTTTTATCTACTTTATAAAAATATATTAAGCTTTAAATTTATCTATTTATTTATTATTTTATAAATTCTTACTATTTTATATTTATTTAGAAGCTCTAGAAAAGGTCTAGGACTTTCTTAGATTTTTACCTTCTACGTTCTATCTAATATATAATACTACCTCTCGACCCTCTTATAAAGAAGCAACCTACTAGGTAGCTAAATCAAATAGTATTAGTAGGACTCTAATCTAAATCCGCCCGCGGAATAGTAATAATACTTAGAAGGTCATTATAGACTCTTTAAAGCGTTACGATATAATACTAGTACGATGATTTCCTGATCTATTTAATATATAAGATGAGAAATCAATTTATTCTTCTATACCCTTAGCGTTTATAGAGAGCTGTAAAGCTTTTTAGTAAGAGCACCTAGGTCTGGCTAACGAATAAACGAATAGAAAATCTTCTATTCGTAATTTATATTCGTAGATAATTATCTATTTATTATTTATAACGAATATATTAGTAGTATAATTAACTATTCGTAAATAAGTTGTAATATTCGTGAATAATTCGTTATATAAGGAAGTAACTACTCTAAGGTGTAATTTATATTTTATTTATACTAATATAACTATATTATAATATATTAGACTAAATACCTATTACGAAATAAGACATTTAAGTAATAAACTAATAGGAAAAGGTTCTAGAAGCTATATACTAGTTAATTTCTAGGGTTTTATAAGGCTTTCCAGGGTCATAACCTAACATATACGAATAGACGAATATTCACGAATCCTAGGCCTCTATTCGCTATTTATATTCGTAGCAAAAGTTCTATTCGTGAATAAATTCGTAGGGCTTCTTATTCGTACGAATAGACGAATATTCACGAATATTTGTAATAGATTTATTCGTTGGCCAGACCTAAGGGTACCCCTCTGAAGAGTACTGTTGTGCTCTGCCATGTTATAAAATGCATCCGACCACCCCACCAGAATGAGAAACATATTTATTAACTCGCAATCCCTTGTTTCTACTACGACCTATTTCCGCTCTAATTTCAATGTCTACAAGTAGTAAGAGCTTCACTAATAATCTTAATGTATGCCTCTAGCAAATCCGTAGCCTTCTAGTCGTCTGCTGAGAGCTGCTCTGCTATGATAGCAGAGACCTGCGCGCCGTGTGTTTGGAATGAAGTCCTGGAGACGAGCGAAAGTTGGCAGGAGATTCACAGGACCCTCTTCAAGTCTGGACAGCGTCTATTTGGGGGTGACTGATAGGAGAGGCGCGAAGAGCTTAATATCCGTAAGAATGCCGCTAACAATTTCATCTATTGTCTCATCTGACTATCCTTCTACTGCCCGAGCGTGGCCAACCTGCATAAATGTTGAGAAGCTTTCAAATGGTAAGGACTCTCCTGTCTTATTCCTAACCAGAGATGCGTGTAACTCTTGAATGATTTTGCTGCGAAGGGGTTTTAGTGTGGGATAGAGATCCTATGGTTTGATTAGAAAATTTATATTGACAAGAATGCGGATACGAACATGGGAGATTTTCACCAGCTCAAAGGCGTCCTTTTGTGTAATAACGGTCGTAAATTCGTTGAACTTGTGGACAGTTTCATCAAGAGGTTTGTTTTTCAGATTTGGCAGGTATGCTTCCATGGTCTTAATCAGAGAATCCAGCTCAGACTGTTTTTGGCTGTGTTGGTACAAATCATATTGTATTAGCATAATTCTCATTGCATGGGTAACATAGAGCCAGTTGGAAGGCGCCTCGTCTTGCATAATATTTATGGCAGGTTTTTGCACAGGAGTTTTGGTGATGGCGGCCATGGCCTTGCATATCTGTCTGATCTTGGTTGTTCTCGCCCTCTTTGTCTTCCTGGACAATTGGGAACGGACTTCTTCAAAGAAGAAAATCGCATCTTGCTGTATGCTGAGGTGGTCGCATATGTTATTTCTTGGGTCGAATGCAACGTAGTACTTCGGGCTCGTTTCCAGAACAAATTCAGTTCTTGGGATAAGAACTCGTAAAAGGTTTGTTGACGTGAGGGTCGCGACCTCCTTGAGCTACCAGTCCTAACACTGGAATAGTCAAATGGAGTCTTAGCTAATAAAACATTAACCACTAGCATCTCCACTGTATTTGCGCGGCCTTGTGGCTCTTCGGTGGTGGGGAGGATGGAGATGACGGTTTCTGGGGCGTTCGCAGCAGAATATGAGGATTTTGTATGGCCGTATTTGCCTTTTGAGCCAGAGGACCACACAAAGATTGACTGATTTCTCTGTCTGCCGGTAGCTCCGACAATTAGAGTATTGCCATTCAAGTTGGTCGCGATATCCAGGTTGCCATCAAGGACCGTGTCGCTCTCGACTGAACGCTGTCCAGATCCAGATCCAGAGCCAGATATCTCAGCCATTGTTGGAGATGAGAGTGGTGCGATGGATTGTTGTCAAGAGTAGGCCCTGTCGTCTAGGAAATGGTGTTGCGTGGATGTATGAACAAGTGTAGAATAAGGTAGGTTTTGTAGCTAGGTGGGTTGAGGCTGGCAAGGCTGTTTCGCTTAAGGAGTTCACCTTTGAATTTAGACTTGTGGGGGGTTTATTATTTACTGCTAGCACTAATAATGATATCTTGATAACAATACTAACCCTTTTATATATCGGCAACTGATCTTCGAACAACCCAGCTATAGATAAGATAAACTCGGACGCCGCTCGTCTTAAGTACCTAAAAGCACCGAAGAAGAAGAGCCTACTAGAGGCTGTATAGTAGAAAGAGTAGGTAAAAAGAAGAATAAGTATATTATATAATAGCTACTAGAAGCGCTACCTAAAAGGTATAGCTAAGTCTTATAAGATAGAAAAGAAAGTAAGTATTCTACTATTCTAAAACTCTTATCTTCTCTAATTAAACCTTTCGCTAAATAAGAGACTACTTTAAAGGAAAAGAGAGTATAAATTAAATACTCTCTAGACTATCTAGAAATAATTCTATATTTTAACTATTCTATAAATTTAGATACTAACTATAATATACTCTCTCTAGTCTAAAAGTTAGACTATCTATTATAATTTAACTATTAAAATAAAAAGAGATAGTTTATACTAGTTCTCTAAATTAATAATTATAAAAGAGTAGATTATCTAGATATATCTAACTATCTAAATCTATTTAGACTATTCTAGAACTATTCTAAAGATAGAGTATATAGACTATATAGCTCTTTAAAATTCTAGAAATTATCTCTTCTAGTACTCTATACTATAGCTATCTATAGACTTATCTATCTCTCTATTATATATATAGATAAACTTTTATTAAATCGATAGAATTTAAAGTCTATATTATAATAGCGTTAGTATATATACTCTATAAGCGATACTAAGTAAGTAAAAGAGACTATATATATCTCTATCTATAACTTTTTTCTAGATCTAATATATCTAAAATATAATTTCCTAGAATTATTCTAAAACTATTCTAGGTTTTATAAGAATATTCTAGAATAGTTCTAAATATATAGAATTATAGAGATTCTATCTCTATATCTACTTATTATCTTATAGCTATCTTATACTAGAGAGCTATTAAGTATAGTCTCTATTTTCTATAATAATCTACTATATAAGTAATCTTCTAGTAATCTAAATATTAGACTATTTTAGTTATAGATAGTCTTAAATATAGAAGATAGTTAGAGTAGTAAACGCTCTTAGAACGATCTCGGGACGATCTATCTTTTAGTATAGTTATAAGACGCTCTATTTTACACTCTCTTATCCTTTAAAGTAAGTAAATTAGAGAAGGAAGCTAAGAGTAAGAATAAGAAAGTAATCGTAAAGATAATCACGACGGACAATACGCTATAGAGTAGTATAAAAGTTCTTTTATTATTAAGTAATATCTTTTTATAAGTAAACTATAATCATACACAACTCTTCTTCTATATTTGGCGTTAATTATTCCGTTACCGACAGTCGGAAGTGCCTGAGGTGTCCCGTTGATATTTCGCATTACATCATCGCATACTTTGGCTGGCTAAGGAAGAGTGGGATAACTTCTCATCACTATATATCGTGAGTCCCATTAAAAATCGGTTCAGAATTCAAAAGATTGAGCATTGTTAAAAGTACATTTCTTACCTACCTCTAGATGGCATCAGCATCAGCATCAGCATCAGCAAGAAATGCGCAAGAACTGCGTACTCTAGAAAGATGCAGAACTTCTATGAACCCAAACCCCTCCAACTTCGAGTTGGATGGCGAACTCCCTTCTTCAAATATAACGGAAAGAGAACTGCCTTCTCTCCCACCAACCGATCATGGCAAACATGCATATCTCGTTTTGGCTGGTTGCACAGTTATTCAGACCCCAGTGTGGGGTGAGCAATACGCTTTTGGAAAATCAATCGCCCTCACACAATTAATATTTTTTATCTAGGATACTCTCTGGCGTTCGGGGTCTTCCAAGAGTACTACACAACCCATAGAATCCTTGAAGGGTCGTCAAACTCGGTTGCCATCGTCGGAACGACTCTCACGGGTCTCATATACCTCATGCTACCCATATCCTTCACCTTTCTCACCCGTTATCCTCATTTACGACGGTACTGCGGACCTCTAGGGCTTTTCGTCACAGTCGCGAGCTTGATTCTCTCCTCATATTCCACCAAAGTGTGGCATCTCATCGCAAGTCAAGGTGTTCTCTGTGCCATTGGATCTGGACTTCTCTACTCGCCAACAACACTTTACCTTGACGAATGGTTCATAGCCCGGAAGGGCTTGGCATATGGTACAATCGGAGCCGGAAAGTCAGCAGCAGGAGTTATTTTGCCATTTATCACGTCCTCACTGCTTCAAAAGTATGGAATTCGTGTAACTCTCCAAGCGTGGTCTGTATCTCTTATCACAATCACACTGCCACTTTTATTCTTTCTCAAGCCAAGAATCCCAGTTTCGAACTCGACAAACTCCGCGACCCCAAGAAGTCCATTATCGTGGAGTTTCCTGAAAAGTCCAACGTTCTGGATGTTGCAATTTGGAAATGTGGTCGAGGCATTCGGTTATTTACTTCCGCCAACATACATTGCTTCATATGCTCATAAAATTGGTCTTCCCTCAATTACCGGTGCTGTTCTTATCGCTCTTCTCTCTCTCGCTTCGGTTTTTGGTTCGTTGATACATGGGATTTTAGGCGATCATCTACCGCTTCAGACAGTAATACTCATTTCAACCCTCGGGAGCGCCGCATCGGTCTTTCTGTTTTGGGGCTTGGCAAAACATGTAGCTGTTCTCGCCATATTTGCCATTGTTTATGGCTTTTTTGCTGGTGGCTTCTCTAGCACTTATCCAGCGATTTTGAAGGAGATGAAAAATGTGGATGAAGCAGTTGACAATGGGGTTGTCATGGGGATGCTACTGGGCGGACGGGGTGTTGGATTTGTGATTGGGGGCGGGGTAAGCTCTGCCTTACTCGGAGGAGGGAAGGGGGGATGGGGATATTCAAGCGAGTATGGTGGAGTGATTCTTTGTACCGGTGTGACAGCTGTACTTGGAGGTTGGGGCTGGATCTGGATGATGGGAAAAAGGTTGTTATATTGAACATGGAGAAGTGGCGGCCACTGTGCAGGAAAAATCTTTTTATTTCTTGGTTTAGGTTTCTAGCTTTATTTTCCTTGTATATAAATCGTGAGGCTATAGTATCACGGGTCCAGATACTCCATGCAGTACTTTTCAATACCAAAACTTAATTGGGGGCTTCATAGCCAAAATCATTCTAACATCTTCAAACGGATTGACAAACCGTTTACTTGTACAGGTGGTAAACAGTGTCACTACTTTGGTTTATGATGAATAGTAGGACGTGTAGGTAGAAACCTAACTTTTACTAACGCCATTTTTGCCTACTACAAGAGCTGGGTATTATCAATTGTTCTTATTGAAATGGTGCATTGAATTGGCGAAGCCCTGGCTGACATTCCATTTGTTCAACATAGAAAGACATCTAATTAAACAGTCAGTGAAGGTATTGATTTTGATAAGGCCAGAGAACTATTCACCTCCAAAGAATTACTTCGGCTTCTAACTTATTTCATTCCTGCGACTATTTTACTCTACGACCGTACTCAAACTACTCCTCTATTGAACCAAGAAAAACAATTCCACTTTTGCATAAATACGAAACGATGGAGACACCCAAAGAGCTAAGTGTGAGAGGTCTATCTCGCGAACAACTCCTGGCCTATATGCAGCCATTTTTCGAAGGCTTCGTAAACTTCAACAACAAGACGCCTCAAGAGCTGCTCAAACTCCAAACGGAATTTGGACTTCCCCCAAACCAGTTACCCATGACAAGACTCCAGCTCGTGGAAAAACTTGCATACGAGCAGAAGAAACAAACCCAAGCAAGAATGGCCAACTTCTTCCTCGAGAACATATTCAATTCTACAACGGACAATCTATCCGTGCTCCGAGAAATCGAAGGGATCGCAATAACCGAATGGACAATACACCAAATTTTGCACGCCGTTGCGAAAGAACGCATAACGATCGAGGAGTGGCTATCAAAGATCTTAGCTGCCAGTACAAAGGCCGAAGGAGTGGCTACAGAGGCTGAGGAAGAGCTGGAAACTGCAAGATTGGATTATGCAGCCGTGGTAGCCGATGAAAATCTCGATGCAAAAGAACACGCGAAGGCCAAGAAAGCAGCGGCCAAGGAGAAGCACCACGAGGCTACGACTGCGCTGAAGTCGATTGTTGTCAAGACTGAAAGCCTTAAATATTTTGTAAGGATCATATACCACAGCTTCGCCCTTTGTGGCTAATACTTCTACAGACAGGGTTATATGATTCGGCAATTGATGGTGTTTTAGAGGATTATGACCAACTCAGCCAGTAAGTCATTCTTGGGGCATCAACTTTGTCAAGAATATTAACTAATCCTTTTCGAGGGCTTATCCAAACATCACCCAGAAACGGAAGGGGAAAAAATGATGGTGGGAGCGAAGAAACCTCCTTTCTTTTTCTTAGGGGAAGCCATGGGGCTTTGTCTTTGACCAAACTTTCAATCTGGAACAACAATCAATTGTCGGTTCATATTAAGATTCTGGGAATCTATTTTACGTACTTTAAATTCTGGTAACGAACGATGGGATTATTCGAGATTGGAACTTGCACTATAAAGCTAACCTAGGCACTTATATCTCCACCTATTAATTGATAAGGCACGTTCTATTATAAAACTCATTAATTAGACAATCAACCAATTTGACGAAATATAGAAATTATCTATCAGTGGTAATCAGACTCGGGCAGAGGAGGTACTTGAGTAAGCGCAAATTCTATGGGGACTAAAAGCAGGCCACTTGTCACGATCAATCAATAGTTCACGGAGTATCTACAAAAACTCGTGCTTAGGCTAGCCCACGAATATCAAACATTCCGATTGCATATTCAGGTTGATTAAACCTAAACGTACCTCCGTTTCCAAGACAAATGAACATTATTCCAAAGACACATACTTCGCCTCAATTATGAAACGCTGTCTCAGAGATGTCTATAGTTGCGCAATAAGACCTCGATTTAAAAGAAACAACGCGTCTTGAGTCTCCAGGTAGGTGTCAGACAATTTCAGTAGTCATTCGAATGTCACTCAAGCAATGAGAAAATATGGGTGTTCGAGAATAGTGCCCGTAAATCTGAGTTGGTTCAAGAGAACTTGAAGCACATTCCCTTTATGTGACTTAACCATTAGTTGAGAAACTCGATAAGAAGTTCGCGAGCGGATTTTCTCTTCTCACAAAATTTTCAGAAGATTAGTGATTTTTACTATGTTCAGGGAATCTACTGGGGAGCTAAACCGATTGGTCCTGTCATTCAATCCCCAAATCAAGAGGTCTGTCATAAACTAATTCCGTCAAAAGACATTAACTGTTCAGCTGAAATATCTTGACAGATCTGAGTGTGGACCAGAGGGGAACCAGTAAGATGTTCAAACATATTTAAGCAGATAATTGGCAGTCAATTGTAAACTCCTTTTAGAAAAGTCAGTGGATCGATTCATTAAATAAATTTCTCCTGGATAAGAAACTAATTAGAATACGGATGAAACATGTTGCGGTAATTTAAACTAGACCTGTAGTTTAATAATTTGAGTAGTTAACAGAGCTTACCAGAACAAGGGGTATAATTTATTTAGCAATTTTAATATTAAAGTAAAATTTCTTGGTGAGGAAAACAGACAGTCAAGTAAGGGAATCGATTTAATGATGTTTTCGAAACCAGGTAGCATAATAAATTCATTAGTTGTTTAAGAAATGCTAGATGTATAGCAAGTAGACTAGATTTGAATAATTTTTCTAGCTAGGTAAAATAATGAAAACCTAAGACTATTTTACCGGAATTGCATCTTCTTTAGTACTCTAAGCAAGTTCTCAAGTATAGAAAGATACTTCCAGCACTTAAATTTCTCAAGCTCTATATGATATTTTGTTTGCTGAAATGTAAATAGAATATACGCATGTCTTAGACGCGAAAATCACCTCAAACATCATACAATTCATGAAGACTCCACCGTAAGGTGGTTGAAATTTCACATCATAGAATCATGCAAATAACAAATAATCATCATCAAAGGTATTCATTCTCTTGGAAAAACCACAAAACAAACCAGAAATTCCCAAAAATTTCCCATAGCTCCCTACCACTTGAAGAGAATCTTCTGGCCTCTGAACTCCTCATCGTCGTCTCCCCCAAACCACCAAAACACCGCATCACCCTCGCCATTCCTACAGGCCCCGACCTCGCCAACGAACAATTTCCCCTTCTCCTCCTCCCAACCAATTCTCAGCTCAAGAAGCTTGATTTTGCTCTTCTTCGGTTTGTGTTCCATGACAGTGCTAAAGACATCAATTCCATAACGCTTGAAATTGGTGCTGATGGGAACCAGTCGCGGGGGGGCGTGGTGATCGAACTCCGCGAGCTCGAAAGAGAGTTCTGGGAGGTGAGAAGGGATGGTGATGGAGAGCGTATACAATAAGGGGAGTTGGAGAATACGGACGATAGCTTCGTCGAGCTGGAAAGGCGGTTTTAAATTAGTTTTTGAGTAAGAGAATCGAAAGGGGAAAGAGAAACTTACACCATCACCCCCATGGAAATCAAGATGAAGAACCTCTAAATCGCGACAACAGTGCACTAACCTCCAAATGTCATCGTATGTGCATTCTAGGCCGAAATATTTATTGAGAGTATATGTGGGTGCCATTGCCGTATGCATGTCAGTTAATGGGTCATTCCAACTGTGGCGATACAAAATGTGCCTTTTCAAATGCAACCTCTTTAACCCTGGAAGATTCTCTCCAACAGAATGAATAATAGCGAAGAAATGGTTTCCGAAAATGACCAATTCCTCCAAAGAATCCAATCCTGTTAGCGCATTTCGAAGAAGGAGGATTTGAAGTCCATTCTGTGGTGCTTCATAGTCGGTGAGATGGGTGGAGATATTCAATCGCTTGAGTTTTGCTTTCGCTTCAGTGGGCATTCTGGAGAGAATACAGCCGTACACCGGCGGGGAAGCGAGATGAGTAGTCAGAGACTCGAGCTTTAAGAAATCACACTGGAGATTCACGCCTTCAAAAGCCTTATGTATCATTCCAAATCGAGGGTCGTCAGGAAAGGAAACCAACTCTTTCCATGCTGGTAGCTTTACCGGCTCATTCCCGACTTTTGTGACGCACTGGAGAAGGGTGGTTGGCTGAATTGGGGTCAAGCAAGAGGTGTATTCCACCTTCTCCACATTCTTCGCTTCAAGCAAAAGTGTGAGAAACTCCACACGGGAAGTTCCAGGTAGTCCATCTGTGGAGATTGAAAGGAGGTTCTGGGCTGGGAGCGAGGTTACCATGGATCTGTTTTCGATGTCCAGCCTGAGGACGTGGAGGCCAACGTGGGGATTTTGGCGTATGGCTGAGATAATGGTATTTCGGATGAGCTGGACAAGTGTCTGTTCGCGCTGAAGTGTCCAGCTGGTTGGTATTAGCCTTCGTCATTAGTTTTGGTAAAAGAAGTCGACTTAGGATAGGATCTCACTTACGTGAAGGACTTTAAGATGACACCAGATCTAATTAGCCTCTCTAGGTGATATCTAGCACCATTGGTGCGATTTACGTCACCCTGAATGATAGCAACATGCTCCGTATAAGTGCATATATTTCCTAAGAAATCGTCTGTCGACCGGTTGTAGTTCTTTACAATATTCCTTCCCCTGTGGAGCGCAAAAAGCCATCGGGGCGTGAGTTCAATGTCCCGAAATACTAGGGGCATGAGAATATTATTGAATGCTTTGCACACAAGGCGCATTCGGCGTGTTGAATTGAACGTGGAAACGAGGTGATCGGCATAGAATGCGGGCGGAGCTCCACGATCTTTGTTGTTGGAGACGAAGGTTCGGTTGACAGTCTTTCCATAGTAATATTCGTATTTATTCTGCCCTGCCAGTTCGTTAAAGCGAGTGCGACAAGCAATGCGGTAATCTTCGACGTTTCCGAGGATTTGACCAAGAAGCTCAGTAGGAAGGGTTTGAAGGGTAGGGGGCGGGCACGATTCTGCCAATTCTTCGAGCTCCAGAATATTGACTCCACCGTGGGTGTCCTCAATGTCTATGGACTCTTGACGAGTGTGTTGTTGAAGCATGGAGCCAGAGTTGCTGTTCCTAGTTGGGGAACTAATTGTAAACGCACGCAAAGCCAAAGTTGCTTCATCCAAATCGGAGGACATCTTTTTGATACAGAGGGGTGTTCAGACGATGTTGTAAACCTGCAAAAAAGAAGCGTTTTGGGGTTGTCTCTCACTGGTGAAGGAATCGGTAGGACTTTCCCTCTGGAGCAGCTTGTTTTGCTAAGCGAGCCTAGCGCAGCTCTAGGGGATTGAACACTTCAACACTTGAATACAATAGAGATTGATTTACTTCTGAAGAACATAGCCCTATTCACCTAAGATATGCTGTTTCCAACTGCTGAAGTCAAAATTCGTCGTTCAAAAACAACATCTTGTTCGCCCTTAAGGTGCACTAGTTCAAAAGAGGGGCAGCACAAACATAGAGCTGTTTTCTAACCATGATCTCTAGTTACAAACAAAATCCACTACTTTTGAACTGACAACTGACTCCATTCCTCAGTTATATAAGTTTTACTCATAAGGTTTGGGAAATCTGTGATTTACCAAGTCCGCCATCTTATTGCTACAAACCATAACAACTCGACGCACCTAAAAATTCGGGATTTACAGAATTTTTAATACCATAGCCCCCAGAGCAAGAAGATAAAAATGAAGAGGTCATCTTCCAAATTAACCTCTCTACTCGATCCAAAAGCTTTTAAACCTCAAAACTTCAACCGCCAAAGGCTAGCCCTATGCAAGTCATCACTACACACCACCTTCCCAACCCTCCCATCCATCCTCCAGATGCCAAGTTTCAAGCTCTAACCCTAAAGTAAAAATCTACCAAAAGTAACCCCTCACTTCCCCAGCCTCCCTTCTTCCACTTGGAAAAGTAGCTTTATTGCCTTCCAGTAGAAGCCTAACGCCATAGAACGCCATTCCCAACCCCTAATTCCAATTTCCCAGCTTCCTCGTTTCCATATTTTCATTGGAAACATCAAGCCAAATTTCGAAGATGTCGCCACTGCCTCCCCATTCCCATGTCTCGGTCCCTGGGTTTCTCATTCTCCCATGTCGCGAGCAGAATCATAGTAATCGTAACGTGCATATATCTCCATAACCTCATAAAAAGACATAAACCCTGGAAATCACACCTTCAAAGGGGAGGGAAATGAATCTGGCAAAAATATGGCCAAAAGGGGAGTGAGTAGTCAGGTAGAAAAAAAACAAGCTCAATCGTTCAGGAAGAACCAAAGTTCGATCACCTCAAAAGTAAACGTCTCAAACCCCATATCACAAAACATCAACAGCCTTTCCCCGTCAGCCTCCAATCACCACACCGGATATCAATGTCAATAATGTGATGTTTTTCAGTGGATTTCAATTCTTTAGTCTAGGAATGGCAGCCATCAATCAAAGTTGTATCATCGCGTGTCCGGTCCTTAGACTTAGACCTAACACATGAGACAAGAGGCAAAAAAAAATATTTGGAATTTTTTTCATTTGCAAGAGCTCCCATCGCCCCATCCCATATTCATTTCCCCCCCCCCCAAAGTAGTTGCACCCCCCGAAACAAGTAGAAGAAAGCAAGGCCCTTTACATGACGACACCGGAGTTGGATGCGATACGCTGGAGTCATAATTAGATGCTGTCGGATTTTTTTGGCGCAGGGCGTATGGAGATTTGTTAGGGAAATTAAAAGAGACTTACTGGCCATAACTCAGCTGCTTCCTTTCCGACTGGTCCAGTGATTGCTGATCCCTTCATCTCGCCCTTTGGGTTGACAATCTGCAGGAATATTTGTTAGCTTGGCGACTCTGGAAAGCTTGTGATTTGCCCTCGAAGCTCATTCATCTCGAAACTCTGCCAAAAGTCCCCTTCAACCTCTCGATCCAAATGCCGTCGTCTCCTCAACCCCCCAACCCTCTCAAATCACAACACCCAGCGAATCAAATGCCCACGATCCACCATATACCAACTCCCGTTCCCATACCCCCCAAATATCCAAACCAGGAAACTCTAGAATAGAAAAGCTTCAACTTACAACACCAGCATTATCCTCAAAATACAAGAAAACACCATCAGTTCGTCTCCATGGCTTTGACTGTCTAACGATAACAGCAGGCATGACCTTCTTTCGCAACTCAGGCTTTCCCTTCTTGACGGTGGCCATGACCATGTCGCCGACACCTCCGGCAGGCAGACGGTTGAGACGCGCACCGATACCCTTGACGGAAATGATGTAGAGATTTCGGGCTCCGCTATTGTCGCAGCAGTTCATGACGGCTCCGCTATTCACTTATTAGCCATATCTTTCTATGTATTTTCGAATTGACCTCGCGGGTATAGATATTTGAGGTGTGTGTAGTTATAGGCTCGGGGATAAAGGAAAGGTAGGGAGGCAATCGAGGGGGATCGTATCGTATCGTATCGTATCGTGAAGTCGTAGATTCGAGAGAGGACGAGGGAGGAACGTACACTGGAAGACCGAGGGTCATCTTAAGCTTGCCACCTGGGGCTCCACGACTATTCGCAAAGAAGGTCAGCAATTGTTTCTCTTTTATCGATTGATATCCATCCCATCCCTTGTGCCTGGGTGCCGTAACCAATCCGCCCGCGCATCTCGAGATTTTCGTGGAGGAACCGTATCTTGTCCCGTTGCATCTCGCAGACGGATGATATCTCCAGATCTGGCGGATGCAATGGCGGCGCGACGGAAACTTTTGGATCTTCAATTCTGGGGCTCTGAGGGGGAATACTCACGATAATTTGGCCATCTTTCCTGTGAATCCTGGATGTGTTGATGGGGGTTAGTTTCGAAGTTTGCGGGGTGTCAATCGCGCAAAATATTGCGTATAATTTTTGGTGGTGCGCCAAAAGGTAGACACGTGATAGATAAGCGAATTGACCCACATTTAGCATCCCTGGGCTGTGGTGGGTGAGTGAGTGAGGTGAGGACGGGATTTTACAGGTGAGAGTCGCGCTAGCTGTCTCCATACTGCTGCTATTTTGGTTTATTTTAAGGTGTCTTAAAGTGAGTTCGCAAGAGAATTACAGACTTTGACTTCTGAGTCAAATTTTACAAAGCTGAAAAAATCACAAACAGGTCTCGCAATGGATCACAATATCTGTTCTATTATACAGACAAGCAATACCCTGTCATAGGCACGGCAATTTTCCTGTAAAATTTTCATTAAGGATTTCTTTCCCTTCCACTCACGATGATGAATTTGTCCTTGGGATCCAACGCCCCGAACTCCAGAGAACACCCTGCTCAGATGATCCTTCCTGCATGCGCAAATAGTACAACCCAACCGCCCCCCCGGAAACAGATATCTCCAAAATTTCAAGTACTTGCATTCATAGGTACTCGTAAATAGCAATATGCCTGGATGATACCCGATCACGGATCCGTCTGCATGGCAGTTTCGGGTGCAGCTGCTTCTGGAACAGCTTCCTTCTCTGGCTCTTTCTCCTTTGCCTCTACTTCAGATACAACTTCTTGCTTTACTTCCGTTGATTCTGTTGCCTTGGGTGCCTCTTCAACGGGAGGTGTCGAGGTAGCAGCCTTCGGTGATGGTCTGGGCGAAAGTGGTGTTGGTACGGGAGCTGGCGAAGGTGCTGCCTCAACTTGGGGCTCTGGTGCTGGTTCTTCCGGCGCATCTGTGTTCATCTCAACGTCCCCGTCCTGGTCAACTGTAGTTGGTTTGGGAGAATCTGCTTTTGAGGGCGCATTTGATGGTCCAACTTCGCCATTTGTCGGAGGCTCAAGGGTCTTCTGTTCCATCACCTCAGCGTTGACCTCGGCATTTGCTTCAATGACCATCGCAGTGACAACATCATCGACACCATTTCGAATCTCTGGGGTAGCGACCCCGCTGTCCATTTCAACATCTGAGGCAACAGCATTGGCATTCTGATAATCCATGATGTTGCGTCGCTTGACTTTTCCGGGCTGGACACTGACACCATTTGCTCTATTTTCTTCCTCGTCTTCACTCTCGTCAAGTTCATCATCTCGGGTGATGCGCTCATCCCATCGGCGTTGCGTGTGACGGGTATCTTTGTTGTCATCCTCATCTGCGTCATCAAGTTCATCGTCATCGTTGTCCGCTACACCTGTGAGTGTAGTTCGAGGAACATCGGTCATTTGAACTGAT
Source organism: Hymenoscyphus scutula (assembly GCA_001399465.1). NCBI lineage: Eukaryota > Fungi > Ascomycota > Leotiomycetes > Helotiales > Helotiaceae > Hymenoscyphus > Hymenoscyphus scutula. The sequence goes on from LKTO01000556.1 coordinate 17,479, forward strand.
GGTGCATGGGCGGTTTTCTTGAGATTCTCAATGACTTGGATCTTGATCTTTTCTAGGTAGTCCTTTGAGTTGGCGTTCTCCATGTTTGATGAACGAACATCAAGCTCGTAATCAGGGCCATAGTACTTCTCAACGTCAGCATTTTTATTTTCACAAATTATAAAAGTTCAAATCTTACCTCATAGTATTCATTGTATGGAAGTGTTGGGGTCATCTCTTGGCCGACAAGAATACCGGTCTCGAAAGCCCAGGTTCGTGCAACATTTCGCATAGTATAACCCCCACCACCAAGTACAAGAGTGGGCATGCCGAAACTTTTGACGAATTGAACACAATTTGCGTGACCTCTCATACTCAGATTGAAGCAACCGAGACGATCTCCAGATAAACTATCGCCACCACATTGAAGAACAATCGCCTCGGGCTGGTAATAATCCATCACACTCTGGATGACTGGTTCAAAGATGGATTTGTAAGTCTCGTCGTTGATTCCGTCCCGAAGAGGAAAGTTGACAGCATAATTCTTTCCCTGGCTGACACCAATATCTCGAAGCTCACCAGTACCGGGAAAGTATTCTCCATACTTGTGAAACGAGACAGTCATGACACGATCGGTGGTATAGAAGGCTTCCTCGACTCCATCGCCATGGTGGACATCAATGTCAATGTAGAGAACGCGCTTCTTGAATCGCAACAACTCGATGATTCCGAGAACGATATCTAAGTAACAAAATTAGAGAAATTCCAATCGGGAGCGCATGAAACTTACCGTTGACATAACAGAATCCGGATGCCTCGCTCTTTTTTGCGTGATGGAGACCACCAGCCCAATTGATGGCAATGTCGCATTTACCCCGATTCAGTCTGGCAGCACCCTCCATACTTCCACCAGCACTGATCCCGCAAAACTCAAACAGGCCATCGAAGACCGGGCAATCATCTCCGACGTTGTATTTCGACTGTTCCTTGGAAAACGAGTCCATGTTGTCCGGAGTAACCTTTTGCAGGAAGTCGATGTACTCATCGGTATGGAATTGGGTCATTTCATGGCGGGTGGCAGGTTTCGCACGCTGTGTATAGAGTTAGCAGATGTTTGAAGAATGATATTATGATAAAGCAGAAGCTCGGGGGCGGGAGGGGGAGCTATGGAGGAAGTTTCATAATGGGGGGGAGGAGAGGAGGGGTTCCGGGTTTTCGCATACATAGATTTCCATCTTTTGGTAAACTCCATAGTTCATAATCAGACTATGGGCCAGTCTTATTCTGTGAGGCTTCATAGGATGCCCGGCGACATAGGCATAGTTTCCGACATCTGAATCGTAAAAATATGCAACCCTCTTCTTGTTGCTGGGCCCATTGACCTTCACAGGGTCGATCGGTGCGAAGGAAGTCATCGCAAGAGGGTAGGTTTGTGAACCAGCGCAGGAATTGGATTAGCTTGTCAAGTAGACAAGATAGATGGTTCCTGAGGTAATGAGCTGCCTAAAATGTTGAGGGCATCACCAGATCGGATGGGTAAGGAAGAAGTTTGGTGGTGCAGGTGGTTATGAGGGAGAACATGTAGGTACTTAGGTAGACCTAGTTATTATTCCATGAGAGATGGAGGAACCCTGACACCACCCAACCCAGCACAGCGCAAGGCTACTAAAAGCCAAGGCATAAGGCGGCACTCTGATTTTGCCTTGTTCTAGAAAGTACTATTGAACGCCGCATGTCTATACCAAGTGATTTTATAGTAAATTCATTTTTAGTAAGAGTGCATCTCATTGTCTGTCTCCTGGTATTTCTTAGTATTAAGGAGTGGATACCTAGTTAGTCAGGTTGCTGCTTCTGGGCAGTGGAGTTCACCAGTTCCTGAAGTTGAGACAAGGCTGAATTGCAGCCTAAGGCCGCCAGGGTCAACGCGTCTGAAGCTTGCCTGGACTGTACTGGTACCTACCTTAGCTTCATCAAGTTCAAGAGACCCAGCAACAACAATTGAGGGCAATAACTTCAATAACTTCAACAACAATACCAGCCCAAATACCTTAATACCACGCAACCTTCGAGATGGACAGATTAAACAGAATGCTGCAGTCGGCTGGCGGGATGGGAGGACTCAACAGTGCCGCCCCCGGTTCTGTAAGTCACCTATGCCCAGTTCTATCAGAAGCGATTCCCCAAGAAATGAAACTAACGATGGAATTTCCAGGACAATACCAACCTAATCGATAACTCGGAAACCGTCTATATCTCATCTTTGGCCCTCTTGAAGATGTTGCGACACGGCAGAGCTGGTGTACCAATGGAGGTTATGGGTCTGATGTTGGGAGAATTCGTGGACGACTTCACAGTACGAGTGGTGGACGTATTCGCCATGCCACAGAGTGGGACCGGTGTCAGTGTTGAGGCTGTGGATCCCGTTTTCCAGACCAAGATGATGGATATGTTACGGCAGACAGGGCGGTAAGCATCATCTGCCATCCCTCCATCTACAATACTAATGACCCATTTCGACAGACCAGAAACCGTCGTTGGCTGGTACCATTCACATCCCGGATTCGGCTGCTGGCTTTCCTCTGTCGATATCAACACACAACAATCCTTCGAACAACTTACCCCTCGAGCGGTAGCAGTGGTAGTCGATCCCATCCAATCCGTCAAAGGAAAGGTTGTCATTGATGCCTTCCGTCTCATCAACCCACAATCCCTAATGCTAGGACAAGAGCCCCGCCAGAGCACATCGAATTTGGGTCACCTAAACAAGCCATCCATTCAAGCACTTATCCACGGTCTTAACAGACATTACTACAGCATCGGAATCAACTACAGAAAGACCGCGCTCGAGGAGAACATGTTGATGAACTTGCACAAGCACGTCTGGACTGAGGGTTTGCAAATGGACGATTTCCGAATCGAGGCGGACCGAAATACCGAACGCTTACAAAAGCTCGTTGGGTTGTCAGAAGGCTACGAGAAGAGAGTGAAGGAGGAGACGGAATTGACCAAGGATCAATTGAAGACGAGATATGTCGGAAAGGTGGACCCAAAGAAGCATTTGGAGGATGTTGGACAGCAATTGATTGAGGACAACATTGTTTCCGTGTCAAGGCAGATGATTGACAAGGAGGCTTCGGCACCGAAGGAGAAATCTGGCGCGAATGGGCATTCGAATGGGGATGCGATGGATGTGGAGGAAGAGCTGTGAGGGGTGATGCATACCTTTGTACAACAGGAGTTTAGCTTTTGAGGGTGGGCATGTCGTAGCAGGTTAATGCTGGACTTGTTTGGAATGGAGCGATATGAGAGTTACGGGGTGCCTCGCAATTCCGCACATCTGTAAAACAATGGCGTGTTCTTGAGGACTTGGTGGTCACTGAGTAAACCAGGCACTCTCGAGGAACACTCGGGGAGAACTTGGGAGTCCTCTCGATCTCTAAAAGGGCCGCTTCTACGTAGCATAGTCCCAAGATAGATAATGCCATATTTTTGCCCATCCAATGCGACTATTGTCTACCTCTAGTAGCTCTGAAGTAATTTCTCGTAAATTGAGATACTGATTTCTCGGCCCTTGCAACGAGAGCTGGGGGGCCTCTGCTTGGAATATAGCTTTTTCTAGACGTCTTTAAACTAGCTTAAGTATAGAGGGACTAAAGTAGAAAAATATACGTATTATTCTATACCGAGAGCGATCTATATTACTTTACTATACTAGTAAATCAAGTAACTTCTCTACCTCTTATAGTTTATATAATAATAAAAATTATAGTAAGATTCTAAAGAGTAGAAACTAATTATATCTCTTTTTTTTATTTTAAAAATATCTAGCTTAATTAATTAAATTAAAGTTATTAATATAGTTTACTACTAAGTCGGCTATATTACTAAGTTAGCTACTTAAAATATATATAAAAAACGTCTATATAACTCTAGTAAGAATCTATAATTCTTAATAAAAACTAATAAAATTAAAAAATCTCCTTAGTTACTATATAAATAAGTAATATTAAGATTTATAGACACTTACTAGCTATAACTAATAATTCGCTTAAAATTACCTCTATATTTATAGAGTTTTATTAATTTCTTTAATAACTTAGCTATTATAATTAGTAAGTATCTAAGATTTCTAATATTACTTATATATATAGTAATAAAGTAAAGTTTTTAATTTTATTAATTTTTATTAAGAATTATAGATTTTTACTAGAGTTATATAGATGTTTTTTAGATATATTTTTAGTAATCGACTTAGTAATATAATCGACTCGCTAATAAACTATATTACTTATATTTAATTATATAATAGTATAGTAAATTTCTTTAATAATAGATCTATATCTATATAGTAGCTACTTATACTTTTAAAATAATTTATATACTAATATAGTTTACTATCGAGTTAGCTATATTATCGAGTTAGCTACTTAAAATATATATAAAAAACGTCTATATAACTCTAGTAAAAATCTATAGTTCTTAATAAAAATTAATAAAATTAAAAACTTTACTTTATTACTATATATATAAGTTATATTAGAAATCTTAGATACTTACTAATTATAATAGCTAAGTTATTAAAGAAATTAAAAAAGCTCTATAAATATAGAAGTAATTTTAAGCGAATTATTAGTTATAGCTAGTAAGTATCTATAAATCTTAATATTACTTATTTATATAGTAACTAAGAAGATTTTTTAATTTTATTAGTTTTTATTAAGAATTATAGATTCTTACTAGAGTTATATAGACGTTTTTTATATATATTTTAAGTAGCTAACTTAGTAGTAAACTATATTATAACTTTATAATAGACTTCTATTTAATTTAAATTAAACTAGGTAATTCTATTTATAATAAAAGATCTCGGCTTTCTAACTCATTTTTCTATTTAGAATATTAAAAATAAGTAAAAAGGTTGTTCGAATAACGATAGTGAGCTATCGTTCGCAGATATGCGGCTTCTGTGGCTATAGAGAATATTAGTATATACGAAGAAACTTAATAGACAGATAGTACTTACATCGAACACAGTGCCTTCAGATTTCATTTTCCGAAGTTTTCTTCAGTCTGACGCTCTCCCAAGTGAGCTAAAGCCGCTTGGTTTTTTTGGAATGAGTCGTGCTATTCAAATATATAGAGGAAGCGAATAAATTTAGGGTGGGAATTTACGGGTTTGAGTTCGTGTGCGATAAGCTTACAAGGTCCGTTATCGGAGATGCGGGGCATTTTAGGGCTTGAAGAAGAACGAAGTAATGTCGAGACTTAATAGGCTAAGATCTTTATATATCTTACAACTATTACCACTTCGTATTTAAGAAAGTTCTCGTGTTGCCTAGGTTCCTGTTTTAGTTGTCATTCAGTAGTGATTCTCGTCCCGGATCATAAAGTGAGTTATGAATTTCTACACATTCACTAATACTAATATATGTTATTACTCAACTCTGTTTCGTTCCTAGTCTCGCTTTCATTTCGCTAATTGAATAAGGAAGGAGCGTGGCAATCTAGATATTAGTCTTACATTCAAGGTGCGAGAAGTGTTTTTTAGTAAGGTGTGAGCTCTATACTCTGCCCGCGAACGGTGGAAGCATAAATCTTCTCGTGAGGTTAAAACGAAGTTCTTAGAATGAGATCTGCGTTCTTTTCAAGGAAATACGAGGGGGTAACATCTACTGTTCCTACTCCATTCGTGATGTTCAAACGTCATTTTTTTATGATTCATCTGCTTCTCGACCTACAATGGTGAGTACTTGCTAATCTACATCGCATATTGAGGCGATAGTTGTTGTGGTTTTGGCTTCCGGTTTTCCTTTACACATTTTAGTATCTCTTCGTTCGCCACGTCGGCCGATTTGATAAGAAATTTTATGTCTGTTCGCTTCGGTTATCGTGTTGATTTTGTTGCATATCGCAATTCACTGACACATTTCCGTCTGTCTCCTTTTAATTTGTTACCACTTATTCTTCAGACCTTTTACACATCGCAATTTTCTGTCAATTCTTATGTCTCTCCCTCCCTTGCCTCAGTCTTATAGTAGTGGAGCCTTGTTTCATTTCAGATGTCTTGGCTCATCCTACAATTACTATCGATTAAAGTGATACCGGAAGGTTAGATTATATGAATTACGATTTTCTAAAACTGTTTATCTTACAACATCTAGGATACTTTGTTTTATTGAAGCTATTAATTCCTTTCATCTTTTCGCTTGATATAATTGAGTTACTACCATCACAGCGCATGCGACGAGCGATAGCAAAGCGTTGCCATTCCGGATCCAATGATAAGCATTCATTCTCCAGCGCTACCTGTGAGTCTGTCACGCCGCATGATAAAAACATCTGACAGACGGTATATGTGTTCTTAATCTACTGTTGTTGGATTATCTTCCCTTCTCGTGCAAGCTGAGGTAAATTGCTATCGAGGCCGTCAATGATTTTGTTTATTTCCTTCTCCTCAAGATGACATGTAAACCGCTTAAACTATTTAAACTCGGTGATCGCCCACATTCATCATAGATGGTTTTAAATCGATAAATGGGTTTGAGTATCGACGAGTGCTGTCGAATTTCAAACTTTGGTCGCTGCGAATTTTTGGTTGTAGTTTTGTTTAGAGGAGTGTCTTAGTAATCCTGTGCAGTATAACCTGGAAGGGAAGGGATCTATAAGAAGGAAACTACAGACTCCCAGTCTACAGAGTCATATAAGCTGTGAGAAATTTAGGTTATAGCAGTTTTGCTTTATGCTAAGTTCATGGGAAGCAAGGATATGTAGGAATTATTAACTGTTGAGCATAGCGGGGTATTCAAATACCAAAATTACGTATTAGTTCCAAAAGCAAGCTAGTATTTTAAGAAGCGTTTTGAATCGTAGACTCCACTCACTGGCCTCGGAATGGAATTTCCGAATCTCTTGCTTTTGCTTCAAATTCTCCACATAGGTTGTGTTGGTAGAGAATACAGGAGAGAATAAAAGAGCGTTGGGTTCGGCGTACATTTCGAAACATGACTGCTTTGTATTGTAACTGAGAAACATTCCTCGGTTAACGCACTTGAATCCAACCTCAATGACTGATGTTGAAGGCTTTCAATTCTGCTTCTTCAAAAGCTTGACGTCTTATATGTGCGAGACATTTTGGGAGTTCTTTTAATTTTTCGTGATCTGTTTGAGGGTTAATGAGCTTTAGTTGCATTTCCATTGTTGACACACGATAGTTTTCAAGTTGCAGCAAAACATAAGGCCGGTCTCATGGCCGAAATCACTTTTGAGCGTTCCAAATGGCCAGTGGCTACGGCAAGACCCGCATCTTCAACGTCGGGTATGCGGAGAAACCCACAGGCATTACCACTGATAGAACGTCAAGCTATCAAGCCCCACCCACCAGTGCACCGGTGGTGGTGACTGCTACGTAGATCGGGGCGAACTATTAATAAGGTTCGGATTGGATTGACCATTAGGGGAGCCGAGAATGTTTAGCCTGTCAGCATGACCCCCTCGCCTAAATATCTCAATATCAAAAAGCTATATTCGAAATTAAACTACATTAAGCTTATCGAAAGTACCGCTCCACGGCATTCAGGAGGGGCTGGCCGAAAAACCTTTTGGGGGAGATATATTTGGGTTTTCAATCCAAACTGACACTTCCCCCCATTCAAATTACATTTTCTAAGTTTGTACTGACTCTTCCATACACCTTGTTCAGAATGCAGTGGAAGGCTTTCTCCCTCGTCCTTCTGGCGGAATATGTTTCCAGTCAGATGGTAATCCCGCCAATGTTACGTTTTACCTGCTCTCAGCTTGTCGTTGACCGTCTCGACCCCTTGGTCAATCCAGGTGTTGTCCCCTCTCCACATATCCACCAAATCGTTGGGGGAAACTCCTTCAACGCTTCTATGGAACATCCGAACCATGATCTCGTTAAAGACTCAACCTGCACCAGCTGCACGTTTTCCGAAGACTTTTCCAACTATTGGACCGCGGTTTTGTACTTCCGAGCCAGAAACGGAACATTCAAACGTGTGCCACAAATTACAAGCGAAGGTCTCGGTGGAAATGGTGGAATCACAGTTTATTACATTCCCGATGCACAAAATAAAACTAAGGTTACAGCCTTCAGACCTGGATTCCGGATGCTGATCGGAGATGCGGCACTAAAAACACCAGGTTCAGCGCATAAGGTCTGTCATCGCTGCATGCCGAAGTCGGGAGACAACAGCAACCTCAATTGCGCCTCCCCAGATTCTCAAACACTTCCTAAGGACTTCTGTGTTGGTGGGATACGCTCCGTTATCACTTTCCCTACCTGCTGGGATGGGAAGAATTTGGATAGTCCGGACCATGAGAGTCATGTTACGTATGCAGCTGGAGTAGGTGCTAATGATGTTGGTCCTACGGGGAGTTGTCCAAAGAGTCATCCTGTCGTCATCCCCCAAGTCATGTATGAAGTTATGTGGGATGTAAGTTCTGTCTTTCTCTCCAGTCTATCCCAGTAAAAGAATCCCACAAACACTCATTCATAATCTTATGTGCTCACTTAACCTGCAGACTCGGCAATTCAATAACAAGGCTCTTTGGCCTGCAGATGGTTCCCAGCCCTTCGTTTGGAGTACTGGCGATCAGTAAGTTACCATATCTCCTTAGTATCCACAGTAAAAGAACGATGAGACTAACACTACTTTTAGGAAAGGGTACTCGCAACATGGTGACTATGTGTTCGGCTGGCAGGACGATTCTCTTCAGCGTGCAATGGACAATCGTTGCACTGGTGACGCTTGTACGGTACTGAAAACGCAAAGCACTGAGGAATCGATGAAATGCACTAAGCAGCAAACCGTCAAAGATGATATCAATGGATGTAAGTCTGCTGTTATCTCAACTTATGGAGAGAATGTATGACTGACTGCCTTTAGGGCTTGATACTCTCCCAGGCGACAGAATGCCGTTTTAGAGCGGTTGAGGATGGAGTTTTCTTGAACACCACGTTCACGATCTTTCACCCTGAAAAAAACCTAATTCTATGAGTCCGGAAATGTAACAATTTTATTATTAGTAGTGCAAACTTTGTATCACCTGTGTGGAGTAGTCGAGTAATCACAGTGCCAGCTTGAGTACTATTCTAAACAGAGTACATTTAAGTGAGAAGTTTTGTAAAAGTAGGCTTCGTTGACATATACAGCGAGTCTTTTGTAAAACACATAACCCAAACCCGATAACGCACTCCAAAGCACTATCTAAGAATATGCCCAGGTATGGTGAAAGATTTAACAGAAACAAGAATTAGTCCAATTCAATATCTGCTCACGTTTGAATAAAACACGTATATAAGTGGAATAAAACAAAAACTTGGCTAGCTTAGAGGAAAATATCTCAGATTCAGGGCAGTGTGAGTAATGATTAGATTTGAGCCGTCAATCATTGATCAGATTAAATTAATTAATTCGGACCGAATCGACCGAATCGGCCCGATGGTTCGGAGTGGCGCTGTAGGGGCTTAACAGGGCTGAGCGAAAGCTACTTTCTACCTACGTCACTTCTTTATTATATGTTGAGTAGACCCGATAGTACAGTTAGTATATAATAGGTAGCTTTGTAAGCGTCTTTATAGTACTTAAAAACCACTTAGTATCTAATTGTACTGTAGAATATTATAATTAATAATAGAGCTTATAAATTGGCTAAGAAATCTAACAAAAATGAACTAAAAATCTACATTCTATTGATCAATCTTCTCCTTAATTAATGTACTAAAGAATTTGCCAGAATATAACTAAAAAGTATAGCTTAAGATCCTAGGGTATACAAATAGAAGAAGAGAAGAAGGATAGGGAGAATAAATAAGAAACAGAGAAGAAAGGAGGGAGGAAGGAAGGGAGAATTAAGGTTAATTACTTTATTATAAAGTACTAAATAGCTGTTCGTAGCTACGTTAATCTAATTAATTATATTAATCAGATTATTAATCAGACTATTGATCAATACGTACTGGCACTGGACTCAGGCGGTCCTTTTGGTTTTAAACTCTGCTAGCTATTTTCGTATCAGAGTTTATACTCTAGCTTGGCCAACTACCCAAGCCCAAGCAGGGAACAACGTGGGCTCATTAGCTTTTGAGGATTGAGTTGGCTCCTTTTTCCCCTATACACACTCGTGTTTTTTAAGCCATTCTTCGTCTCTAATCGATCGGTTCTACTCTCACCATAAAGCCTTAGGTTTTAGGGCAAGGGTCAGCAATACGAGTTTCTCAATAATAAACATTCCTCTTTTTACACCTAAAAATCACGGAATCGGTTTTTATGCAGAGGAATAACCCATTACATTTTTAATTAAGGACAAATCGAATAGGTTTTCAAGATATGAATAAATCTCAAGTTCAAGCTTAAAAAGGTAATTTTCAAAAAAAAAGCCGAGAAATTTAATATTTCTGAATTTTAAGTTGATAACGAGGTGAGACGTGTACCAATGAAATAATTATTAAGGTATAGAGTAACTACTTACAAGAAGGTTCTAGTTCGTAATATGTAATAATAAGATATACTTCCTTTCTAAGGTAATTTTCTGACTATCACCTAATAAGGTGACCCGAGCGTTTACAACCTCTGCGAAACATGCCTATGTTCTGTAATCATGCTATTTGTGGGATGTATCAAATCCCGGATGGCGAAGGCCGGGTCTCTCTGCGGTAGTGAATTCGCGATATCCCTCCAATCACTCTAAAGTTCTCTTTATCTTTGTTCCTCGTCGTTCGGAGAATGTGATTTTACTTCCATGTACTTCCAGGTGGTGTTTTTAGCGGCAGGGAGGGCTATTTGTCTAGATACAAGGTTTCTAGGGACACACTCCGTGTGTAGAATAAATGGAACTCTTCTGAGACTCCTTGCGAGTCCTTATAATGGGAGCGTTTATGGGGAAATTGTTGGAGGGTTGTGCAGACGATGTAGTTTGTCGGCTGTTCGTCTGTTGCATTGTTTGAGTTTTTTTGGTCCGAACGGGGTCTCATGAAGCGCATAGCCTCGTCTACTAATCCAAAATTCAGGTATTTAGAAGACCTACCTCGAGAGGGATAAACTAGATAAGCCAGAATTATACAGTATATGACAGAGCATGCTCTCTCCAGATTCAATTGAGGACAATTCTTACTTTAATATTTCGGAGCTGGTTACTCGCAAACTTCAAGAAGGGGCTTCGTATGAACAGGTGTACAGTCTCTCTTAGGAACTAGCAGAGTGTTTCGTGATCCTAGGACCCTTGGAGTTGTCAATTTGCACCAAATTTACCTTTTAAAATACCTTGTAACACACCAGTAGCCACCCTTGGATCCTGCTATATACTAGAACGTGCTGTATATGGACCCGGCTTGGATTACTAAAACAAAGGATTTCGCTTGGGATAGTAATATCGGAAGAATGAACTGTGAAACAATAATAAATGGAAGAAACCATAAATGTGACGCTGGAAAGACAACGAGCGATATTCCGTAGCTGTGACCATGATGACCTGTTGGTGGCGGTGATAAGAACGCCCTTTTCGAAACTGGTGAAAGAAGAAAACAGACGAGGAGGATCCCAATCTCGCCACGGAACGTGGCCATCTCGATTGTGGGATTACTAGCCACTGCTAGCGTTTTTCGGTACCGATTCCCTGGCATGATCACGTTTTTGGGCTTCAATCTGACATCCCCGACCCTTGATGTTCCTTCTTCTGCAACCTTGTCACTATGTTGACTATTTTCAGCCGACGGGTGGAAAATCGCATGCCTGGCCTTTCGGGCAGCAGTACTTCAATAACCATTCTGTATCTAGTTAAACCATCCAAATCAGATCGTGATGCATTTCGAGCTCTACGCATTCCGTTGTTCCCAAATCAGATCGTGATGCATTTCGAGCTCTACGCATTCCGTTGTTCCCTTTCTCTCGATAGTGGCTCGACCACTTTGGAATTTCTGAGTTTAGGTCGCATTGAGAAGATCACGATTCCGCCTCATTTGTGGTAATTGGCTATGTTTATGCAGCCCAATTCCGCTTGAAGTAGCTGGCTGATTCCCATCTGCAGGTCCAGCTCGATACATTCATTGATTTACACGTGGTTCCCGAGAAATTCCCTTGCCATGGCTGACGGTCTGGAGAGGGGAGCCTTGCAAATGTATCTCCTCCACATGATTGTTGACGTGGAGATATTTCTCGTTCCTGGCATAAACGTGACACGGCAGACATATGCAGGCACCGAATCCAAAAATAAACAAGGTTGTGTACAGTTAGTACAGAGACAAGGGGTCAGTCAAGCTGCACTGTACAACCGTGGTAACGAATCCGGAATCGTGCTGAGTATCTATAGTGCTAGGATGCCAAAATGAGGCGCTCTCGTGGCACAGCAGTTTGTCCACCAGTCAAACTCGAGTGGCTTGAAGATATAATTTGTGAGAACAATATGTGGGATGCTAAGTCAAGGCGTCCTGATGCCGCTTTGCCTTCTTTTCCCGACGAAATTCACTACGAGTAAATGACAGGTCACACTTGATCTAACATTGCAACGGTCGTCTGTGCTACAAAAGTGATTTTTTTTTTTTTATTAGCTCCGATCGAGGTCTTTGAATGCACGGCTCAGAAGTTTATGTGGGGCATCGAGATTCATGTTTGCCTGTGAACATTCAGTTTCCTGATGAAATACGTTACAATCTCATAAAAGCAAGTCTGAAACTGAGCTAGCTTATGGTTATGAACCACACCCAAGAATTGTTTAGGGCCACCATTTGTGTTAAAGTATCCGTAATCATATTTCACAACATGGTGTTGATAGAGAGGTAAGGAATCTCTGAACGGAGTAGGGAGGAAAACCCTCCGATGGATGTTTCGCTTCTGCCCGGAGTACTCGTTCTTTGCTCCAGTAAACTGACCTCTCTCAAAATTTATCAGCCACATTTTCGCCTTTTCGCCTTTTCGCCCTAACAATGGATCAACACCTTCCAGGTTCACAACGCGCAAGGCTTTTGGGGGCACGGGCCATGAGTTCACACGTGGCAAGCCGTCACTGAGCACCTTCCCCCTCATCTCATTTTCAGCGACGCCATCAAGCGATCAAGGCTTCATCGAGCCCAAGTTTGATCATCTCATTCCAATTAAGCTTTCGCAAACATGGACGTATTTATTTTGGGACGTCCGAACCATGGTCAACTTCATCTGATGTCCGTCTAGTTGTCCGGTTTGGGGGACATTAAGCAACGAGTAAGATTTGATTGCTGCTTTCGACTATTTTCGCCTCCTGAAACCCGACATTTTGCATCTTTCACACTTGAGTTCGAAGGGGAACGACGAAGGTTGCAACCTTCGACACAGCAACAGGGCTACTCTCCATTCTTCCTCCCGTCACTGCACCCTGAATGATAATGTGATAATGACCCCACCTCCAAAACCAATGATATTGCCCTGTATCCGCCTGCGATGGCACCTGTTTGATACAGTACTGTATGTCCACGATCAAATTCGAGCATGTCACTGATGGATAAAAAAATCCCAGCCACTCGGGATGCTACGCTGCCTACACGACGACCACGACCTGACAGGGTGCGTCCGTTCACTTCGTAAACAAGGTACAGCTTGTACGTGAAATATCCGACACTCATCTAAATCATTTCAGATGAATGATGGGTTAGCTGACAGTAATACCGTACTCTGGTAAGCAAACTCCTCCCAAGTAGTTCCATACGGTTCACATTACTCAGTCAAAGCACGGAGTAGCGATGCATAATTTAGGGTAAAATTGGCTACTGCGGAGATGGGCTACCCTCCATGACGAATACCTAGCAGCTCACTTGAAACTTGAAAATGGCACACAAACTTTGTACTTTTTCTTCGTCCATGTCCGCAGATGGCGCTCTGAGATGCTCATCGTGTATGTTTTCCGTACTTCATACGAAAATGCACGGACGACAGGGGCTTCGTTCGCTTTCCCAAATTCTGCGTCTTGGAAAAGGGGCACGGTGTTTCTTGAGTAAGAACTTGAAGAACAACAATCACTTTTAGGGGGAAATGATTCGTTGTTCATCTGCCAAGTAGCGGCAATCAAAAATCAACCATCGTTACCCCATCGTTGGCACTCTTTCTCTTTCCCTCAACTCCACTAATGATCACCAGGGGGGGGGGGGGGGAAGTCCCCAAAGGCGAGAAGGG
>LKTO01000557.1:0-31586 GCA_001399465.1 Hymenoscyphus scutula
GAGGTAGGGAGGTTGGAGGGAGGTTGGAGGGAGGTAGGAAGGTTGTTTAGAGGAGGAGAGGTACTTGCAAGATACATGCAGAGAACAAGAAGCAGATGTCATTGAAAAAGAGTTGAGCCGGAAGCTTGCCGGGGGAGGGAGGTCTTGAGTAAGGAGTGCGATCGGTACTGTACTCACAGGGCTTAGCCAGGTCAAGGGAATTGGCCAGACCAGCAAAAGAGTAGGAAGTAGAGTACAGTAGAAAAGTAGATTGAGATGATGTGGCTCAAGGCTCAAGGGGGTGGTCCCTCCCGCCCATAGCGAACCTGGCCTGGCTCTCTGAGGTGCGTTGATAGTTGATAGCAGGCAAGGTCTTGCTACTGGTTGGAATCAGCCACAGGACTGAGGGGGGGGGCACGATCTATTCCCCATCCATAAAAGAATACCGGGGGGAGGAGGGGAGGAGGGGAGGAAAGGAGGGGAGAGGGGAGAGGGGGGCAAGGGGAAGGACATTGATCCATCGAAGATGGCTTGCGTTTAGAGCGGCTTGAACGCTTGTGTGACGGCACAACGCTCAAGACGGTCTACTTTCCAGCCCTGCTTCTCTGCATTCCCCTGTCCTGTCTTGCCTGTCCTGAATTTGCCTTTGTTGGTGGTTCTTTGGCCGTACCAACCCAGTATAGTACATAGTAGCTGTACTTACCCAGCACCCAGCACCCAGCACCCAGCACGCCTAGCGAGAGGCACGACAACTTCAGGCCTGTCAACATACCCTCCCCCTCAACGAACTCGGGGCGGATCGCAAGCTTGCCAGTGGAGCCAGTACCCAGAAGATCAGCAGCCATCCGTATACGGAAGAAAATACTACTGCTCAGGTGGGTTTTTTGCGTCGAAATAGACCGACCTCACCTTGGCTTGGTAAAGACAACAACTGAAAATTGTTCCCCATCGTAAATGGGTGACGATCAGCGTATCGTCCGCAAACATCTTAACAGCAGTCCTCCGTACCATATCTCTCTCTCCCTCTCTCTCCCTCTCTCTCCCTCTCTCTCCCTCTCTCTCCCTCTCTCTCCCTCTCTCTCCCCCTCCCCCTCCCCCTTCCTCCCCTCTCTTCTCAGCCCCTCGCCAGTCAGCGCTCGATACGGAGTACCGTCGTATAGACCTCGCCTTCATCCGAGCGAGCTGCAAGCACATCCACATCAACACCCTGAAGCCTAAAGCCTGAATCCTGAATCCCGAAGCCCTTGCTTCTCTTCTCCTTCAGGGTACTTGTATGGGGCACCAGTACAGGTACCGTACCCACGCAGCACCTGCAGTGGATGGTCGCTGCTGCGGGGCCCAGCCCCAACCCAACCCAGAGCCCTGTACGATAACCCGGCTGAGAGGCTGAAATGGCTGCCCAGAGAGGTCGGGAGGGGGGGGCAGAAAAGGTTGGTGGCTGGGTTGATATGGACGCTGAGCCTGGAAAACACACCAACAAGCCTCCCAACGCCTGGCGGACTGGTTAATGATGTGCTTGAAGCGCTTGGGAAGAGCTGGTGCTGGGCACAGTATACTAGTATAGGTAGGTATGGTTGTCTGTCTGCCTCTGCATACGGTTAATGAGGGACAGCTCGTTGGAAGAGAAGTATTGATTAAGTTGGTGACCGGCTTGATCGAGGTGCGCCGGAAATGCAATTATTTTTCCATTGGAAAACGAACCAAGTCGCGTCTTTCAGTCGAGGAGGGTACAGGTACAGTACAGTACCTATACTCGTGCAGTACGTCTTTACAGTACTTCTTTGCAGTAATGGACGCGGGGTAGCTGCACACCACTACTGTACCTCAGCTGCACGCTTTAGGTACCTAGCTTCCATTAGGTAGTTTAGGGGGTCGTCTAGGTAGGAAGTAGCTCCCTGGTTAGCTCCCCTTAGTAAGGCTTGGGCCCACTGCCCTGGTCACTTCTTCCCTTGTCTTGCTCCTGTTCCACTCCCACACTTAGGTATACCGGTAACCTCACTCCTAGTCGCCTGCTCGCCTATTCGCCTGCTCGCCTCCTCGCACGACAACCTTCAAAACGGCAATTCAAGATACGAGATTTCATTCCTGTACCTATTCAACCTATTTAAACTTACGTAGAGATATCAGATGGCGCAACACAACTTTGGTCAAATTGGTACATGACCTGGAATTCCCATATCCTCCCTCACCCGCCCGCGGGGGCCGGAGATGCAATAACTAGTACCAACTTCCAGCAAGCCGTCCCTTCCTGTCACCGGTCCTATCTACTCGTAGCTACGATCACCAAGACTAAGAGGCACCAGCATATGAGCAAGCACACACGCACCCATTTGAGGTCCCTCGAGATTAAAAATCCAGGCAACCTCACCAGTCGCCATGGACAGCTAATCAATATCCTCGCAACCTGAGCAACCTCGTGTGTAACAGGTCCATCAACATTTCCACAACCGCCGAAGGCATGTCGACCTACAGTCTCCACCTACTCCTGTGAGCGATGCTCAACGGCTAGGGGTGGAAGAAGCCGCGCAAGTGTCAGGGAACATTCTCCATCGCCATGGCTTCAACAACACTGATTATCGATTATCGCTGCAGTCGGAGGGATACTTTACCGCATCTTCCTTGAATCTCCCTTGGACCTCGCTCAAATGTGCCGCCTCGATTAAACTTTTACCGCATTCGCCGCATTGGGGTGGTGATGGGTTTGCTTGCCCATCACCTCATTGGGTATTGAATTTGCTCCTGTACGTCTGCCCCATGTCGTTGGGAAAACCCGCCTGTGTACAACATAAGCTACAGCCATGCAGGGATTCAGAGGAGACAGGTCAGCCACTCAACAATGTCTTTTCTTCCTGGGCCTTTTGTATAGGACAAGGTATCTCCAAATTGTGCATTCCAACAAAACCTGCGGTGAGCATACCGCAACTTTGCGCTCGGGGGAGTACAAGCTCGATACCATGACGGGAGGTTGCTCTCGGATCGATAGTATTGTTGTCTGCCCACCAAGTATAACGCCAGGGAAATTAAAATCTTCAAGGAGAAAAGGAAGTTGGAAATAACCAACAAAGATGTGGAATGTTTAATGTTAGCAACTACTAACGTATGGTTCTTAACCAAAGGCACCCGAGCCTCCAACTCACCAATTATATTCTGGTAGGTGAAAATTGTGTCTTGTCTACGAGCTGTCTTGTTCGCTTCTAAAAAGGGGGGTTTGTTTGTTTACTCCCGCCAAGCGTTACATTCCCATTTTCCTGCTCACGTTTAAAGCTAAAGTTCCTTTTTTATCATTTTCATTTCCCCTGCCTAAGACTCAAGTCCCCGCTAGTCATTATTTTCAACACCACGGGCCGGCCCAGTGCTGCTTGTCAAATGTGTCTTGCGTCTCAACGAAAAGGATTTTCACCCGGAGACTGGGACGAGTAGCCCTGGTCGGTATTTTTGTTGTTGGATCTGGAAGGAGTGTTGGTTCTCAGAATACATTGACATACATCAAAGGTACCGAGTGCTTAATCCTGTTATATTGATCAGATGTACCTCCTCCACTTTACGGATTAGGATAAAAGTCATCAAACCTGATTACATAGTTGTCGGTGAGACACGTCGATGCAAGGTTTAGTCAAAAGATTAAAGAAGATTAGGAAGAGAGGAATCGACTGAAATGTCTAGTGGACATTTTCGATAAGGCAACTATTATCCAGTTGCGGGGACTTTACGGTTAATCAAGAGTACGTCCCAGTACGTCCAAATGTTCTGGTGATTATTGCTTAGTCGTGTATGTCTGTTGGCTCGTTTCAGTTCCCAACCACTGCAGTCTAGACCCCTCCCGTAATTTTATCCGGCATTCTCTATAGGACTCAACCCAAATAGTCCAGAAATCGCCAATCCTATCCTATTTCAAAATTTACTCTTCCTGTGTTTTATAAATCTCAAATAAAACTCCATGAAAAGGAAGAACGGATATTTCTCGGACTTTTTCCTGTCCATGCTCATTTAAATCCAAATAAGTGATGATCTTAAGCTATAGGAGTTTAAAATCAATCATCCGTAATGAGCTGACGCCTGGAGTTTTCAGTCTCCCAATTCTTATTTGGGTAATCGAGAAGCTGCCTCATCTCAAGCTAGACCCTGGGTAAACGTCTTATGAACTTCTAACTCGGCCAAGTACTTGTAATCACCCGACTTATCCGAGACAAAACCTTGTGAGAAGGGTTGAGCCTCAACATGAATAGCGACTTGTAGGAATCTTTGTTGCAGGTATATTGGAGTACACTGGTAGTGTTTTCGAACAAGGTCTGGGGATCGGTCTGAAAACATTGCGAGAAACGCGTCGATTTCTGTTGGGGACACCCTTGGGATGATGGTCCGGACTGGAATGGACTGGGATGGGTAAACGACTCGTGACCAAGTGGATACTCCAGGTTAGAGAGTCGGATTCGTTTTTCAGAAATGATTTCTGAGAAAAGTTACAAAACAGCTCATTTAAGGATTGAGGGGTGTAAGACTCAATCTTTTCTTACCAGGTACGGACCATGAACCTTGAGAATATGGGTAGTTTTCAAGCCCTTTGAGAAGCGAAGGTTCCAGGCTGATTGTGTTTTGGCATCACGTGTGATGGGAGCTCGAGTGAAGCTTGTTTTTAAGCGACATTCCAACTCAATTTTCACTGTAATATTCGATGCAGGCACAAACTCAGAGAGTTTGATTATTCTCTCGGATGGCCTGCCCACATGCAAGATCTTCGCTTCTACTGAGGGTGGAATGGTTTGTATCCGAAGAATTTTCAAGATGATGGTTAAATGTCCTAGGACACAGCGTGAGGGACAGCGAGGTCTTCCCGTAGGACCCGTACAGCGTTGCAGCCAGGGCCGGATGTGAGGATGGCCGAGAGAAAAGAGGGCGGTCACTGGTCACGAGTTTGGGGGGTCGTTTCGAAACATGCTGGAAGGAATGTTGGGAAGAAATGTTTTGGTTTCAACAGTCGACGAGACGAAAATCTCGAGCATGCGATGCGGAGGATTCATCATGGTCCCGACTCCAAAACACTCCGCTGGTTGACGCCTTGTTGGGCTGTCTCGCTTCGTCGCCGAGAGGAAACGCATCAGTAAACAAATCCACTATGAGCGTCGGCACACAAATTTGCATATCAACCGTCTTCGCTGTGACAAGGTCAGTCATCCAAACTCGTGTTCTGCAGCACGGCGTCACAATCCGACGATGACGACCGCATGCTGGGCACCGTCGGATCTCTGACAGCGGTTGAGATGGCGGGGCTCATGCACCGTCGTCGTCTGGGGACAGCCTCAGACTCTCTCGGTATCAGAAGCGCTGCCAGGCATTTGGTTAGATGTGGCGCGGCTCAAGGGAAGGGCCGTCGAGCGCAAGAAAGAGGCTCACTCTTCGAATCTTACCTACTCAAAATCGAAGCATCAACAACTTTCTATGAACCATGAACCATGAACCATCCGATCAACCTGCGCCTTGCATTTCTGCCCTGTCTTGCCAAGAGCTTGTAAGGCCAGCAAATTAAGGTCGCTCTTCAGATGCTTTACGACGCCAATTCGTGTGGATGGGATGAAATGGACGAGATGGGACGACCTGGCATCAAACGAGCGAGCGATACGATGAAGCTAGATGTGCCCTGCACGCAATCGGACGTTGACACTTCCGAATCTCGCAATTTCTCGTGGGTGCTTTTCTCCAAAGAAGAAACATTTCGGCCAGCGACGGTCAGGACAGAGAAACAACCTTCCTGATCTTCACTCGGATCGCTATTATCCTCGGAGTGGTAGGGCGGGCTGTCATGACCGTCACCGCCTTTACCAATAACTCTGGGCCGGGTCAGTTAACTGTAGGACTAGAAGCTCCGTACTCGTGGCAAATCATGCGGAATGGGTAGTTGTCCATCTGAACTACTCTCAGGCCTCGCAAATCTTGATACAAGCATAGCAGCTTGTCCAACGTGTTGAGCAGACGAGGCCGTTCAGTCAAGTGTCAGCCATGTCAATCTGCCCTCTTCCAGAATCACTGCATTAACCAAATGGTCATGGCAACTTCATTTGCAGTGCGGCAGATTCAGATAAACCCCACTACTCGACGAAAGACCCTCTCACTGGGGATGTACGAGTACGTAGCGCCTAACGTTACATCGACATGTCTAATGTTTTCCCTTGTGAAGCTGGGGAAGTTAGGAATCATCTCAGATTTGGTTGGCGAGATCTTATCTGCGCCCTACAGACTTTTTCAAACGCCTCCGGAAAAAGCTGGTTTCTCGAAACAATAGCTTGGTCTTTGGCCATTCACCGCTCTGGATTCGTGTGGAATCGTGGAGAGACCAGTGGCCGTTTTACGTCGACCGGTTTTCTCTCCGCTCAGAGTTTTGCCCAAGCCAGTGCAGTGCTCTGGCCGAAATTCTCAATCGAGGTCCCCTGGAAGTGGCTCGAGGGGTCCGAAATGCTTGGTATCGTTTCCGCAGGGGTTGTCCTGACAGGAACGACAAGCGACCTCGAGCGCGTTTCGCATTCCAACTGTAAACACACATCGTCAGAATTATCCCCAAAAATTGGACGGCGGCAAGCAGCGATTGCCATCTGAAGTTTGGCAACGCTCAACACAATTACTTGCTGGATTCATCCAATTTCCATTATTTCTTTTATTAATTATGTTATTTCAGTGCTTTTGTCTCCATCGAGTGATGATGTTCTTGCCCATCACGGTGCCAGTGCTGTGAGGGTCGTTGTCTTTCTCTGGTGGTGTTGCGAAGTCGTGCACTTGAGACCAAACGTCAAACAGAGTGAGCCAAGCATTGTTGCAGAAAACGGATGATGGAGATATCCCAATTCGGACGTGAAATCAAGGCTTGCATAATGAGAAACTCGTGAGCCGCCCCACCCCAATCACCACGACCTTGCGGCGGCATGAGGACGCTTGCCAGATTCAAAAGAACTCGACGCACGGGTCCTGGGCTGCCACGATGCCCGGCTACTCCAGACGATCCCATGTCGAACCGTTGTTCCCTATATGAACCTACCAGGCTGCTTCTGTTCTTGTCTTTTTTTTTTTTCTTCTCCTCCTACACTTGACGTTGACTACACTCTTCCGCAGCTAATAATCACTCTCTTTTATTGCCCAACTGGCTTGGCTGCTTACATTCTTTTTTGTAGTATATTGCGTTTTTAACCATTGTTATTCTTTTATTCCTCGCATACACAAACCCCATTTTTACATTTAACGATATTTCCAACCACACAAGAAATTATATTCTACAGCAGCTCCGGACTGCCTTTTATTTTTTTATTTTTTTATATATACAATCCTTCGATTCTATTACTTGCTGGATCAACGTGCCTATTTACCAACTATATTCTTATCAAGACGTTTCACCTTATAACGATCAACGATTATCATGTCTACCCCAACGAACCAAATGAATACCGCCAGCCTCGTTGCTCCAACCAACTATTCCCCCATTGACGCCGTCAACCGACACGATTTTGGGGTTCAGAAGAACAGGAAGGCAGCTTCGACTGGTGGAGGTAGAGCCTGGAGCGAGGATGAGGTATGGGAATTTACATCACCAGGAATGGTTGAATCTGAACTGACATAGATCATAGGAAGTTTATCTTCTTCAAACCCGCCTCCAGAAGATGCCATATAAGCACATTGCCGCTCACTTGAAAAAGACCGAGTTGGCCTGTCGCCTTCACTACCATCAATTGTCCCACGGAAGCAACCGCCGCAAGCGAACCGGCTCCGTCGCATCCAGCGCCGGGTCTGCAGTTCACTCTCCTGTCCTTCAGACCACCATGCCAACCCCAATCAACGAGTCCGTAAACATCTCCCCAGCATATACCTACTCCCCACAATCCCCCTCCCAAATCCAACTCCCCTCCGCCTCAACCCTCCTCCCTCGATCTGCTTCCAACAGCCCACCACGCACACTCAACCACCCAGTTGCCATACTCCCTAAGCCATCTGCTCCTCGTCGTGCGCTTTCTGACTCGGCAAACAATGCACCACTTCGTCTCGACTGCGGTATGGCTACCAACCCAATGAGCGTTCAAAGCGTTGACAAGGAACGTCTTCGTCAAATCTATGAAGCACACCGTGCCTCATTCTGGAGTGTTATTGCCACGGAGTATGGACCAGGTGTTTCCCCATACCTCCTCGAGGAGGCATGGAAGCAAGGAATCGTCTCCCACGCTCCACCAACGCCTTGTATCTCCCCAGATACCGCCCACACATCCAGCAGCTACCAGGGCTACAACAGCAAGCCAATGCAGCAATTGCCAACTCCAGTCCAGGAGAACAAGAACAACAGCGCTACCAGCATCTCTGCACTTTTGGGAATTGTAAGTTGCCGCTCTCAATATGTCTGACTGAATATATACTAATTGATCCCAAGGACGCTAGCCCTCGCAGCCCAAAGGAGAGAGAATTGATCAAGCGTATGGAAGAGAACCGAGATGTCGTCATGGCATAATTATCTTCGTCTTTTAGCAAATCTTTCTCTTTCGCAAACTAATTACCAACATCAAAACACAAAACTCTTCCCTCTCTCTTCTCTTTCTTTTTACTACAAGTAGGGGGATCAACAATCATATTAAGAATAGGGGTTTTAATTAGTGGCGCGAATGGGTTGGGGGTTCTCTTAACAGTGTCTTTTTCATACTTTGGGGTGGTGTGGTTATTGAAACTTGGGTGGGAAAGCTTTCTTAGTTTAATTAACACGACGTTTGTTTTCTTTTTTCTAACAGCTCAAGATCGTGTTTTTTTATGATTGAATGGCTTTTATGTCGATGGGGTTGGTACTCTCTTTAGGAGTTCTTTAATTGTTGTTGTTGCTGCCTTTTTTTCTTGGAGGAACAGTGCAGGCTGTTTTTTGGAGGTGGTGTTGTTCATTTGGTGATGGGTGGCGGATGTACCAAAAGACGTTTCTGGGTTCTGAAGTAAGAACTCAAAAAGAGAAATTTGTGACTTATTGAAGGATTCGTTTTCTTATTATCCTTTTATAAGATTAAGAGAGACGGGTCGAGGGGAAAGGAAGAAAAAGCTTTTCCTGGTTTTAAAAAGTTGTTTACTGCTTACTACTTCCGGACTTTCATTGCCCCCTTCCCTTCCGCTTTGAAGAATTTTTCCTCCAACTCCAAATCTTCGGGCTCCTCGGCCGAGCCAAAAATACGGAATACGAACAGCAAACGTCTGAACAAGCTCGAGAGTCGAGCCAAGACAATTGGGTTGCTCCATCCCTATCCTTGTTCTTCATGTTACACACCCCTGTTTGCGCCTGAACATCTCTAGTGAACTGAGACGGAGGAACGAGCCCTTTTTGATGGGGGAGGGGGTGTCCGTATCCTTGAGAGTTTTCTGGAATTGCTGTCCTTTCTCTGATTTGGGGCGTGGGGCTCTGCGGTATTGATTTTGTTAGTCGGGGAAAGAGGATGTTTCAGATAAAGTCCGTACCCTTTCCTTTTCCGTACCTGAATTTTTTTTTTCTCTGTTCGTTTTTCAATTTGTTCAATATATTTGGCTTGTTGAGGTCGAGTTTTTTCTTAATTAACCGTAGGAGTATCCTACTTACCTTCGTTCCTCAGGTAGTAGGTGGATTTGATTAAGGAATGTGGCTTACGTCTGGTTTCCCTTCAATTCTCTACAACTAGTGCTCGAGCCTTCAATTTTGATCCACTTTTGCTGTGGCTTACGTGCGAAAACAATTCCTTGATCAAATCCGATTCCTTAATCGAGTGCACCTCCTACCTGAGGAACGAAGGTAAGTAGGATACTCCTACGATTAGATAATTTATTAGGTTGATGACTTTATTTTACGTATTTTTCGCTGCCTGGTGGTAGCTTGACTCATCGTAGCCCAAATTTCTGACATTGAGTGCCCACCTATTCATTTTGAAGGAAAGTTAGAAGCTCTTTTGATAACCACGAGGACCACCCAGTTGAGAGTTGATAATGAGCTTTGAGGGTCTCAATCTCTTGGTTGTTATACACCCCCGTTTTCCAATTCAGCTCGTCAGCTCGAGGATTGTTTCCGCCTTTAGCTCCAATGAACCCTTCTCATTCGCGCCATGAAACAGACAAATGCAAATGCAACCATAAACTAATTGATGCTTGGTTGTGAGAATCCGCCCATACTTTTCTGCCAACTGTCAACTACCTCCAATTGCATAGGAAACACAGCCGCGCATACAAAGCTTAAGATCTGAAGGCATTGGGGGTCTTTGTTCATGTCTTGAGTGGCATCCAACATGATGTTTCTTTCTCGGGGGAGCCTCTTCGAAAATGATGGTAACAAATTTTGTTTTCGGAAAACTCATTGTGTGGACGAGAAAATGACGAGCAGTAAGCCCTAAACACACGATTCCGAAATTGCTTTTAGACGAGCAGGTTAGTAGACTGAAAATTCCGTCTTAAGTGCCACGAACTTAAAGGTCATACTATTCTACAGGTGAATGCTAAGGAGTCCGATCTTAATATAATCGTACTTGAAAATAGGTGGGGAAATATCTAGGAAGAGGAGAATGAAAAAATGGATCCAAATCAAAGGCGTAGCCCTAAAACCGCTAAATGGCTAGCTAGCCAATACTCGAATCCTTCCTAGTATTGTTCTAAAAGCTCGACTTCTCGAACTTCCCGACCCAAAATGACGTCGTAATTCAAAATCTCAAAAACCTTGCCGGTTAGTTTTTAGAAACTAATCAAGTCCGGAATCCCAATCACACTAAGAAGTCAGAAACGAGTAGCGTACGCATCTTCTTATACCTACTCTCTACAGTATTCTTATTATCATATCGTAATATGTAGACTTACGGAGAGAGAGGAGAGAGGTAGGCAGACAGTAAAATAAAGGGTAAGAATGAGAGGGCATAGTTACTTCTGAACTCTTACGTTCTTTCTAAAAAATCTGCCTACCTCTACTTCCTCCTTCTCTCTCTTCTTCCTCTTCGTCTCTCTCTCTCTCTCTCTCTCTCTCCCTCCCCTTAGTTTATCTTTAACCTCTTATATTCTCATCCTTATACTCTCTTAAATAGTTAAAAGAGTAGAAGAGGTAAGATAAATAATAGATAATAGAGTTAGAGAGGTAGACACGTTATAAATAACTCTCTATCTCCTTTAGAAAGGTACTTAAAATTAATAGACGAAAGTAATATATTTCTCTCTTATTTTCTACTTTACTAAGAAAATAGAGAGTATAAGTAGATATATTAGAATTAAAAAGAGAATAGTATAGTAAATAGTAAAACTTAGAAGCTTATTATTAGAGGTTATACTCTAACTATAAGCTTTATATATACGCTTAGTTATATACTTAGTTATACGCTTAGTTTTTATATATTACTTAGCTTAAGAATAGACGTTCTTATAAGAATGTCTATCTTACTTTCTTATATACTTCTCTCTTAAGCTTTTATTCTTATATATAGAAGCTACTATAGTTTAATTTATAAGTATTTACTATATACTCTAACACTTATACTATAATTTAGTCTCTTTTTATCTTTTATAATTTACGATTTATATTTAGTAGAATCTTTTAACTCTTAGTATATATAATACTATATTAGACTAGTAATCTTTATTATCTATAGTAATAGTAGTAATATTCTTAAGCTTATAATTATTATCTTTTATAGTAAATAACTTTATATTCTAGATTAATACTATTAATACTATTACCTCTACTAGTAGTAGCTTAGATAACTACTAAGTCTATTAGATAGTCTATAATAGAGATAGTTTTATAAAATATTAAGTTTAAAGTTAAAACTACTTTTTAGAAAGATTTTAAGAGACTAAAGCCTATTAATAAGTAGAAAAACCTATATAATACTATACTATTAAGTTAATTAATCTTTAAAAATAGTAAACTATAAACTTAAATATATAAAAAAAATACTAGAAATAATAAAGTTTATTAAAACTCTATATACTTTTCTACTCTCTTACTACTTTAAAATATAATTAAATAACTATAATATATAAATTTAACTAAAACTACTAAGAATCTAATAAACTAGATATATCTATATCTAATTAATAAGTTTATATATTATAACTAGCTTTTCTATAAGTACTATAGCGTCTACTAGTTAATTATACTACCTTCTAATTACCTCTCTCTCTATATATATTATATTAAATCTATTTATCTATATCTTTCTATACTAGAATATTCTATATATTCTCTATAGTAAGTATACTACCTTAATATATATAAGTCTTTCTAGCTCTATAACGTTTACTAAGAGCTTTATTTACTACTCGAAGTATATATACCTTAGCTATTAAAAGAGTTACTTTATAAGCTAATTACTCTATATCTTTTACTAATATAATAACTATCTAGAAAATTAGTATTAGTAAGCTTTCTTAGTAACTAGTAATCTAGTTCTTTATAAGAGTTATTTATAAAAGAGCTTTAGTAGAGTTATAAGAAGTCTAAGAGATCTAAGAGTTAGTATTAATAGAGAAAGGCCTAGTAGAGGTTAGTATCTATAACTTTATATTAAGCTTTAAAATTATAGCTTATAGATTAAAAGATACTAAGCTAGCTCTATAGAATCTAGCTTAGCTATTCTAAGCTATTAGAGAGGCTAAATAGACTACTTTAAAGGCGAGAAAGAACTTAACCTTTATAATATAGTTAATATAAGCTTTAATAAAAGTCTTAATTTCTTAACTATATACTTGTTTTAAGATACTAAAACATCTAATATTAAGTAGCTAGATTAAATAAGAGGAATAAGAAGATAAATAAAGAGTAATAATATTATATATCTTATAATACTCTTAGAATTTAGCTAACTTATAACTCTTATATCTATTAAGAATAAGTATTTAATATAGGCTCTTTACTTAAGTAGAAGTATACTTATTAAAGTACTTAAGCTATTCTAGATCTATCTTATTATTTATCTATCTATTACTTATAGATTTAATAACCTAGTTATATAAGAGGCTACTCTTAGTATACTAACTTATAAGATAATTCTTCTCTTAAACTACTAAAAACGAAGAGATACTCTAACCTTTACTATTACTTATTTCTAATTATCTAGCTAAACTATCTTATCTCTACTATATCGATCTATATAAGTTATAACTATTACTAGAGAGATTATATCTATTATAAAGTCTATCTTATTAAAGTTAACGTGTTTTATAAGCGAGTCGCTCATCTAAGCGAGTCGCTTACTTTTCTAGTCGCGTACTATCTACTACCTTTAAATTATAATAGCTTAATACTATAACATTTAATTACCTTCTTAAGAAGCTAGTATTATTTTAGCGATCTAAGCACTCGAAAACAACGCGCTATTAACCGAACGAAGCGCTATAAAGATTTACTAGGTTCCTTAAAAGACTCTTCGATCGACGCGTCGGAAAGCCTCTACGACGTAATTACTAGCCTAATTCGAAAAAACTTACGAAGCTAGAGAAGGATATAATAGTTAGATATATATTAGAGTTAGATTCGCGAGGGTTTTCGCCTATAAGGAATATAGTATAAGATATAGCTAACAATCTACTAAGAGAGCGCGATAGAGAGCCTATAGGTAAGAACTAGCTAGACAACTTTATTAAACGTACACCTAAGCTTAAAACTTAATAGAGTCGTTCTTATAATCGTTAGTAAGCTTTAACTAAGGATCTACAAGTTATTAGCCTATAGTTTCTACTTATATAGTCTATTAAAGAGAAATATAGTATTTAAGAGGAGGATATCTATAACTTTAACGAAAGTAGCTTTATAATAGAGGTTGTTTCGTTCTAACTAGTTATTATAAGCTTAGAAACGCGTGGGAAGCGAAAGTAAGTTCAGCTAGGTAATCGTAAGTAGGTTATAGTTATTTAGAGAGTTAATATAATAGAATAAGTAAACTTACTATTTATTATATTCGCAGGTAATATAAGATAACTAAGGCTATAACTAAGTATAAAAGTCGTAAGAGGAAGTATATTAAGAGTTAAGAGATATTAATAGTAGGTAAGGTAGCTAATTTAATTACTTCTAAGAAAACTAGCGACTAGAAACAAGGTAGAGAGTCTAGGAAGAGAGTTCGCGTAGATAGATACTATAGCCTTTATAGTAAAATAGAGTATAATTCTTATACTTATTAGATAGAAATATTAGATATAGAAGATAGCGACATTTCTAAATAGTACTAGATAGCGTCTATAGTTATAATAAAATATATAGTGTTAAGTATTTTATATTATAATAATACTAGATTAAAAAAGTAGACGACTCGCTTAGGTAGACGACTCGCTTATAAAACACGTTATAGAGATTAAAGTCTATAATACTATATACTAATAAGCTCTAGATCTTTATATAAGACTCTTTAATAGTTATAAATATAATTAAAATATATCTTTAACTCTAGTTATTATTAAATAAATTAATATATCTAGTTCTTACTAATATATAGTATCTCTTAAGATTTAAGTAGAAGATTTACTATATCTTTAATACTAGTTAGATAAAGTATAAATTCTCTTAAATCTAGATTAAGTATATATTAAATAATTCTATTCTTCTTTAAGTTATTAAATTTATAATAATTAGCTTTAATTTTAGAGTAATAGATTTAGCTAGCTATTCTATATTAAAGTATTACTTTAGAAACTATATAGAACTTTACTATAGAGCGTTTACTTAGCTTTTTAGATAGTTAAATAGCTTTAATAGCTAGAATAATTTACACTTCTTAGATTTAAATTTCTATAATAAATAGTTAAAAAAATATATCTTAAAGTTTATAAGTAGTAGAGTAGAAAAAAGTATATCGCTTAGTAATATATATTACTCGATAGTAAACTATATTATACTAATATACTTTATAACTAATAAACTCTTTCTTAAGAATTTAGCGAAAATCGCTAGTTTTAAGAAGCTTTAAGAATTTAACTTAATTAATAGATTATAGATCTCTAAAAGTATATAACGTGGTTTATCACCGAGCGGGCCATATCACCGAGCGGGCCACTTTTCCCTACTTCTGTACCTACTGCCTAAGACACGCGATTTCTCTATAACAAATCATGTAGATTTATACTAGCGAAGCCTGGATTATCCTAGCTATGGAAGTAGTTCGATCATCCCAAAAAATGAGCATTCGAAAAGCTGCTAACCTCTACAATGTACCTAGAACGACTCTTGCTTATCGAATGGCTGGCCGAACCTCTCGTAACGAAACCACTGCTAATTGTTATAAGCTGACCGAGATAGAAGAGGAAGTGATTATTCGATATATACTAGACTTAGATACACGAGGATTTGCGCCCTGGCTTACTAGTGTTAAAGATATGACGAATTATATACTCGAATCGCGAGGAGGGAGATGCGTTGGGAAGCTCTAGGCACATCGATTTATATAACGTCAACTATAATTAAAGACATGTTTTAATCGCGTTTACAACTTTCAAAGGGCCTTGTGCGAAGATCCTGAGTAAATTAGCGCATGGTTTCGGTAGTCATTTCTAAGCTTGATATTAGGTTACGGACTCTAACACCTCCCCTCTATAAATGCTAACCTATAGGTCTCTTAGACTCCTCACAACCTAACCGAAGCTCTCTCGCAGACTACACTAGTCAAAAATCGTATTACACTCCATCAAGGAAGCTCGCTAACACCGATTTTTAAGACAGTAGCTGCATTAGCTAAGGGCACAGAGATATTAGCTCATGAGGTGACTTTACTATCAGCTGAAGTCCGGACCCTTCGCCAGGCAAATGAAGCCCTTAGTAAACGTCGGAGGGCTAAAAAGACTCGGATCCGTCAAGGGGGTGCACTTATTATAGAGGATGCGCAGGATGTATTAGCTCAAAAGGAGGCAGAGGAGCAGGCTCGACGCGATAAGCGCGTTGAAGGGAGTGGGCAAAAGGAGGGGCAGCCCTCTGGGCGACGATGTGGCACTTGTGGAAAGACTGGTCATAATGTGCGAACTTGTTAAGAGTCTGTAGAACTAAATAACTCGTCAGATTCTGAGTAGTTTAGTTAATTGAATGTATTGTGGTTAAGTAATTGTATGTTGAAGAGGTTTGATAGGGGAAAGTGGCCCGCTCGGTGATATGGCCCGCTCGGTGATAAACCACGTTATATATATTTAATTCTAAGTTCTACTATATAACTAAACTAGATAGTTTATATAAATTAAGATTAATTATTTAAGCTTAGAGTAATACTAGAAAGAAATTTATAATTTAATATATTAGCTAATATCTAATTCTTATTATTACTATACTTAAGAATCTACTTAATAAAAGTTATTTAAGTAATTATAAGAAGAAGAAATTAAAACTCTTAATCTATAATATTAAGTAGATATATCTATAGACTAGTAAGAGATTAAATTAATAATTATATACTATAATAGCTTAGTATAATAATTAAAAACTTTAAATCTTAATATAATATTCTAGAATTAAGTATCTTTAGTTTATAAAGTATAGTAAGTATTATCTTAAATTTCTAAAGATAGTAATATTAATATAGTATAAGATAGATTAATATACTTAAGCTAGAAGAAGTAAATTAATAAATTAAAACTTACTACTAATTAAGATATCTATAGTACTAGAGTATACTAATCTAAAGTCTCTTTTAATCTCTTATATTTAGTCTAGAATATAGATCTAGATTCTAAAGAGATTAGCTAATTAAATAAGTATATTTAATAATAGATTAATAATTCTAATTAAGATCTAAAGTATATTAAATTAAGTAATAGTCTTAAAATTATAGTTTTTATAGATAGTACTTTTACTAATAATAAAAACTATATTATTAGAGATTATACTCTAACTATAGCGATTATATATATACTTAGACACGCTTAGCTTAAGAATAGCTATTCTTTTAGAAGTATCTTCTAGTCTTACTTTTTTACTTTTTTTCTTTCTTTAGCTTTTATTCTTATATATAGATATCTCTATAGTTTAATTTATAGATACTTACTATAAGCTCTAATATATATCTTCTAGATTAGATATCTTATTACTTTAATAGATAGTTAGAGTAATACTAATATCTTATACTAGAGCTTAATAAAGTATAAGAGAGTTATCTAGAGTATATTAGTATTAGAGCTATATACTATTAGTAATAGTTTTAATATAGTAATATTAGTTAAGACTATACTAAAACTTATACTTAATAATATAGTTCTACTTAAGATTTATATAGATTTAAGATTTTTATATAACTATCTTACTTAATTAGATACTATAAAAGAGAAAAGAATTATTATTATTATTATATATCTTTATAAAGTATTTAAGTAAAATAATATTAACTATATTATATAGATTAAAGATAAAGATAATCTTACTAATTCTATAACTAAAAGTAAGATAAATAGTACTCTTAAAGCTTTAATTAATACTAATAAGAATAAGATTAAGGTAAATATATAGATAGAGTAAAATTAATAGATTTAATAGAATTTATAAAGTTAGTAGAAATAAAGAAAATATAGAAAATAGAAGTTTAGAAATAAGTAGAGATTATAATAGATTCTAGTAATCTAATTAGATAGATAATATAGAATAAAGCTCTCTAATTAGTTAATTTCTTAGAGAATTATAGTAAATTATTTATATAGAAGTAGTTTAATAACTTTAAAGTTATACTAGTATTATAAGATATTCTATAGTAAATAGCTTTTAGAGTAGTATATATAACTAAAGCTTAGAATAGATATTTATTAATAGTATAGTCTATAACTAATAGATTATCGATTAATATAAATAACTTAAATATCTCTACTATCTTATTTATACTATTACTTTTTTACTCTTTATTTTCTAACTTTTCTCTCTCTTTTACTATTTCTCTCTCTTTCTCTTATATATTTAAGAATATACTTTTAGATACTTTATTAAAAGCTAGTAAAATATACTTAACTCTTACTATTCTTATTCTCTAGAAGATAATAGATAATAAGACTAGAATACTTTCTTCTTCTAGAGATTTAATATAATATAGTTTATTAGTAAGTCGATTATATTACTAAGTCGATTACTAAAAATATATATAAAAAATATTTATATAACTCTAGTAGAAATCTATAATTCTTAATTAAAATTATTAAAATTAAAAAGTTTACTTTATTACTATATAAATAAGTAATTTTAAAATTTTAAGACACTTACTAGTTATAAATAATAATTCGCTTAAAACTACCTCTATATTTATTAATTATTTTTTATTTCTTTAATAACTTAGCGGTTATAATTAGTTAGTATCTAAGATTTCTACTATTACTTATAACGTGGTTTACTACTAAGCGACGTATATTACTAAGCGATATACTTTTCTCTACTCTACTACTTATAAACTTTAAGACGCGTTTTTTTAACTATTTATTATAGAAATTCAAACCTAAGAAGCGCGAATTATTCTAGCTATCGAGGCTATTCGAACGTCTAAAAAGCTAAGTAAACGCTCTATAGTAAAGATCTACAAGGTCTCTAAAGTAATACTTCGACATAGAATAGCTAGCTAAACCTATCGCTCTGAAATTAAACAACTTAGAGGAGGACACGATTATTTAATATATACTTGATCTAGATTCGAGAGGATTTACGCCCTGTCTAACTAGTGTTGAAGATATAGCGAATCTCCTGCTTAAATCTCAAGGGGTACTATACGTCGGTAAGAACTAGGTATATCGATTTATTCAACGACGACCAGAGTTAAAGACGCGTTTTAATCGCGTTTACGACTTCTAAAGAGCCTTGTGCGAAGATCTGGAGCTCATTAGCGCGTGGTATCGACTGGTTGAGAATATGCGGGCGAAATATAGTATTGTAGACCCCCTCTGCCGATATTAACCTTTGGGTCTCATAGACTCCTTACAACCCAACTGATGCTCTTTTACAGACGACATTAGTTAAGAATCGGATTGTACGTCATCAAGGAAGCTCGCTAACCCCTATATTCCAGACAGTAGCTGCATTAGCTAAGGGTACAGAGCTATTAGCTCATGAGATGACTTTATTGTTAGCCGAAGTACGTACCCTTCGCAAGGTAAATGAAGCACTAAGTAAACGCCGGAGGGCTAAAAAGACTCGGGTCTGTCAAGGGGGGGCACTTACTATAGAGGATGCGCAGGACGTATTAGCTCAGAAGGAAGCAGAGGAACAGGCTCGACGCGACAAGCGCTCTGAGGGGGGTAGGCAAAAGGAGGGGCAGCCGTCTGGGCGACGATGTAGTACCTACGGGAAGTCTGGTCATAATGCACGAACTTGTCAAGAGGCTGTAGATACTTCTAATTCATCAGATTCAGATTCAGATTAATTAATATAATATGTTGTGATTATTTAATTTTACCCTTTAGGTGGCAGGGTAGGGGAAAGTGCGTCGCTCGGTGGTAAACCACGTTATATAAAGTAATAAAATAAAGTTTTTAATTTTATTAATTTTTATTAAGAATTATAGATTTTTACTAGAGTTATATAGACGTTTTTTATATGTATTTTTAGTGATCGACTCGCTGATAAACTACGTTATAGAAGAAAGTATATATAAATTTAATAAAAGATTTAATTTTTACTAATAATTTGCGATAGTCATTTCCGACTATTAGTGTATCCAGGATGCGGTATCTGGGAGGGGAGGAGGGTATCTTACAACTGCACTTAACCGATTTATTTTGAAAAGAGGATCGGTGCCTGTGGACCAAAGAGGCAAGAACGACATTTCTGGAATTCAAGGCAGACGAGGTCAAACACTACAACGAAGGATGAGATGACACAGACCGAGAAGATTGTACCGAATGATGAGCAGTCCTAGACTAGGAAAACCGAGAAAAGCTGGAGAAAGCCCAGGATATGCAGAATTTTGTGGCAAAGGAACGGCTCTGTGGGCAGACAACAGCACTCTCAGACAAGGCTAAAGACACACTGGCTGCGGTATTTAAATTCGGTCCGCGCGCTACTAACTCGTCATAACAGAATCAACAACCTTCGCAAGCGGGGCAGACCGAGAAGCAAGGCCAGGTGAAGTTGCACAGAGCTAGGCAAACCTCTTAATATACTTGCTGACATTCCCTTCAGAATCTAATGGTCTTTACGACTCTCACTATCATCTTTGTAGGCTCAATACTGTGTCAAAATGAAGAGGTAGCTGTATTGGATATTATATTTGATGTCCGCTTTTCTCGCGATCTCAATCAGCGACTGGCCAATACCCCAAAATGGAACATCCGCACTGGGTCTTCCTTTTGTCTCTAAATTTACATGTTAGCCAATTTGAATGGCATCAAAACCCTATTGCCCCTACTAACTGCTACGTAGTCCCCATATGTGTTGCAGTCATCCTTCCATTCTTGGTCATGGCCTTCGCAACCAATGAGATGCGGGAGAAGTTTGGCAAAACAAACTGAGAAGAAAGCTGCACCCAAATTAATTGTTGTCTTAAGTCCCCGGACAAGGTTACTAATTAGACTGTTCTGGTACACATACCCTGTTCCATTTCCTCTCTATTGGCTCTTGTCGCGAGGGTGGAGTTTTTTATGTGAATAGGCAGGCGCAATGAGAGATTGGATCCGTGAACTTGTTTCCTGGATAGAAGATAATCGATTTGATTGGGATGGTGGTGTCCATTATTTGGCCCTGAGAAAAGAGGAGGGATGAAAGTACACCCCTAGGTGTTTAGAAAACGCCAAATGGGTTCCTTGTACTTGCGAATTCTGAATGCCTTTCCAATAAATTAAAGCTTAGCCGGCTAAGCATGGTTGGCTTGAAATTTGAACCCAACTCAACCCTATCTAATTTGAGCACTTCAACTCACTTTCCTGGAGAGAAACCTTCACTTTCTCACTACCCCAATCAGTTGTCAAAAACACACACCATCTCTCGAAATGCTACTTGAATTCCACCTTTCGCGGCCTTGGTATCATCATCTAGTCAACAACATACAAACATCTCCGTCCCATCCCCTTCCCACCCCTTATACGCGCTCCTCTAGATGGAAATCCTGTCTCGAAAGAACACCTCGCCTTTTCCTCTTTGTCTTCACTCTCTCCCCCACACATGTGGTCTGAAAAAATCTACCCCACACAAACGCCACTCATTAACCCCATCCTAAATTCCACATCACATGTCCATCCACATCATTAACCCTTCCCAAGAACGCCAATTTTTTAATGCAAATATGCGGGAGATTAAACCCACGAGAACATGTCCCTAGGACCCATCTCCCGTCTTCGTTTCATCATGTCCCAACCATAAATTCTCTACTGCCGCCCCAACCGAATCTCAGCAATTCTCCATAATCTTTCCTCCCACACAATCTCCCCCCAAGAGACAACCACATCACCGATTAGCCTCCCAATTATCCAACATCTTTTTCACATCCCGAAAGCTGACCGGCTTCGTCAGAAACAAATCTACCCCCACCTTTGCAGCCTTACTCTGATCATCACTACTCGCCAACCCCGTAATAGCAATGACAAGCGCGGGCGTAAACGGCACCTTCTCCTCCTCCGCCTTCTGTTTCCTGCTCTCCTCAATAGCACGGATCTCCTTCGTCGCTCCAAATCCATCAAGAAGAGGCATGGATATATCCATGAAGATAATATCGTAACCCTCTTGTCGATCTTGGAATTTTTTGACAGCAGCGAGTCCATCCATGGCTTTGTCGATAACCTCATGGTTGCGTTTTTGAATCGAGGTCCCGAGGAGTTTGAGGTTGATGGCGTTATCATCTACGAGTAGGAAGGAGGGGTGTCGCTTCTTGGGCGGGGTTGGATTCTCTTCCTCACTCGGAAGTGATTTGTCGCCTGCAGGTTGCAGCAATTCTTTCGATAACTTTGATTGCAGCGATGTCTTCCCATCCGGGACGGGGAAGGGAAACTCGGAAGACTTTTCTTTCTCCGCGATGGCGCCCGGCGTTGGGCTTTCTATCGCCTTTCGTGCATTGACACTATCGGCCGCCATTCGACTATTATCCAATACTTCACCAACTGAAGGATTCAAAGTCATTTCTTCAAACAGGTTGCTCATGTCATTGCTATCTGGCGACATAGCACCATCCATTTGACCAGGGGTGACCGGGAGTGACCCCCCAAGACACTGCGCAATTGCTTTCCCGAGTTTGAGAGGACCGACAGGCTTGTTGACATGGCCAACGTTAACTGCTTTGTCCTCCTCGACGGCTGCGCGGTCAAATTTGGAAGAGTGGGAGCAAAGGACTACGACAGACGGACGAAGTCGGTGGGTGATAACCATGTTGCGCACTATTTTGTTAACACTTGCCGAGTCTCCTTCGTTAGAAACGATAATGCTCGCTTTTTGACCTAGTGGGACAACTTGCATTCCAAACCAGTTTGTCAAAATATTGATGATTGAAGCTTTGAGTAACCTTTTCATCTTCTGAAATGAGGGATCCCCAGCACCAGAATCGAATCCATCAAGTGAAACTCTTTGGCCAACCACGAGGGCCTTAAGCTTTGTGATAGAATCTTCAGGTTCATGTATAA
Source organism: Hymenoscyphus scutula (assembly GCA_001399465.1). NCBI lineage: Eukaryota > Fungi > Ascomycota > Leotiomycetes > Helotiales > Helotiaceae > Hymenoscyphus > Hymenoscyphus scutula. Next base: position 22,471 of record LKTO01000557.1, read on the forward strand.
CTGAAGATATCGACGACTTTGAAGTATCGGATATGGGCTCTGAATTTTTAAGAGCTCCTCGAAGAAGTGGAAGGCTGACACGGACTTCTGAAATCAAATATTAGCTCATGAACTAGACTGATAAGGGGTTCTTACGTGTTCCACGTCCAACCTCACTCTCGATAGTTATGTCGCCTTCAAGTATATGCACAATACTTTTCACAATTGAAAGACCAAGACCTGTTCCGCTAGATAAAGAATTCTCTTGTGCAAATGGTGTGAATAACTTCGAACGTAAAAACTCAGGCGCGATTCCTTTGCCTGTGTCAGTGACGGTTAAGACTAGCATTGCGCGTGGGATGATTTCTCTCGTCTCTACATCATAAAAATCCTCCATCGGGGTTGAGGTTAGCTTGATTCGAACATAACCATGCGAGGTGTATTTCAAAGCGTTCCCTAGAAGATTCATGACCACTCTCCTGAAAGCTCCGGGCTGTGTCGTGAACTGATAGTCTTGCAACTCTACATCAAATACTACTGCAACTTCGGGGGCTTGATACGGACTCGGGGCATGCGGATCGTCCTTTAACTGGTTTGGCATCTTTTCCGAGGAATCTCGAACCACTGGAGCAAATTAGGGTCTGAAAGAGCGGAAAAGTATGCTTTGCAACCATGGATGGCTTCTCAAAATAGCGGGGAAAGGAACTCGCAACATACTGTCAAAATTTGCGGCTGTGCCACTCTGGAAAAGATGCCCGGCAAAAACACCTTCAACGACCTCCTCGCAGATGACTGAAACATCTACATCTGCATAAAGATTGATCATTGGAAGTTCGGATTGCTTGAGAGCTAAAGCATTTCCGGTAGAACGATTGTTGGATGAGCGATTTTTACGCCATGTTCGCTCAAAATGGTTAATTTTGGAAAAGTCTAGTACATGATTCTATTTGATGTTAGCGAAAGGGGGCCCCAAAGAGATAGATCAGTAGTTGAACTCACAATAGTATCTAGCAAAGTCCTACCACAGCTGGAAATGGTCTCAACCATCCCTAGCTCAAAAGTTGATTTAACTTCGTCACTGAGGAACTCAGCACTTGCTAAAATTCCATGTAATGGAGATCTCAACTCGTGAGAAATGCTTCCAATAAAATCACCCTTTTTCTGGTTTGCGATTTCAGTATCAATTCGTGACCACTCTGCCATTACAGAATTCCCAAATGCGGTCAGAAAAGACAGTTCACTCTCTTTTGATAAAATTCGAGTTACCTCCGTAGACCATACGAAACAGCCACTAAGCCAACGAGAGCGACCAGCATCCCAAAGTGGAACGAAGAGCAACTGCCGCACGCCAGGGAAATGTCGAGCTAAGAACTTTGCGTGGGAATTTGATTTTGAAGACCTTCCCCTTTTAAGCATGAGCTCCTTATTGAGCCTAAGTGGATCTTTAGCATGACGGCGGTGATCCTCTTCCGAAGACGAAGATACCTCGCCTTCCGAATCAAAAGTCCAGAGCTTTCCTCGCGGGAAGCGTCGCAGAAGAGAGTTGAGTGCTTTCTCTCCAACGGGTCGGAAGGACTGCGGGCCGGGAACAAGATCGCCATGAATTGAAGCAGCATCTGGGGTTGAAAAGCCTAAGATATCAACCAACTTCTGTGACATGGTAGAGCTTCGTGAAAACATGGCATCTCGAGGAGTCAAACTTGGGGACATGTCGGACAGTGTAGAACGAGTGGCTGGAGGGTTGTATGGAAGGTGTTCGCGAGGCTCGTTAGGATAGTGCAATTCGTCCCCACTCGTCACCTGGCTGTCGGGTTGACTTTCATCGAGCGCAATATGATCGGCGCGAGATCGTGGTGGATCGGGTGCAAAACCTGACTGTGCATCGTAGAAAATGCAGCCCCCGTCAACTTCAAAGGTCTCCCGAATCAAATTGGCCGCACGAGAAGCTAGTCGTCTTTGTGATGATTCCTCCGAAAGATTTCCCCCAGGGCTGGCATCGGATCGTGAGAGTGGTGAGAACGTATCGGTCGTAGCAGTACCTACCGAAGTATGCGATTCGCCATGGGGACCTGACATCATCTCAGGTCGCCGTAGCGTTACTTCTGGCTTATGGTCTGTGTCCCGTAATAATGCGTCTTCTGCCTTTGCCAGGCTTGCCGAATATTCTCGTTCTTTGCGTTCTACGCTGTGGACCGAGCCAACCGTGGATGCCACGGAATTGCGATGCGAAGTTTTTGACTTGGTACGAACAATTCCTGCTTCCGTTTCAAATTTGCCAGCAATCCGAGTCCCCTCACCTTCCCCTGATTCGAGATCAGGCTCGACCAATTCAGAGCGCCCCTGGACGAAAGAGGCAAGACCTCGACTCATCTTCATGCCTCGTCGATGTTCCTCGACCTCTCTTGCCATCTCTAAATGGCTCATGACGGTTCTAGCCATGGTCCCCATGAAATGAACATCCTCACCCGATAGGCCATGTCGAACATGATCATCGACAATAAAAAGGCTCCCAATCGCGATTCCCCTCTTTGTGATTAGCGGCACCCCAGCGTAGAAGCGCAGTTTTGGCGCACCGGTGACGAATGGTAACTGATTGAATCGCTCATCCTTCTCGAGGTCGTTGACGACGAAAACTGGGTAGTCTCCCATGGCCTTTGAATGGTCAACAGCAATAGTCCTAATTCCAAAATGAGCAAAAGCAAGAGCAGCCCTACCATGTTCTTTCTTACCTTTCACATAATTTTCCACCTTTGGATACGCTGCTACACCCCATCCAGAGATCATCGCCGGGAGCGTGATTCGCGCTATCAACCAAATCCACGGTCTTTGTACTCTCTGCCACGAAATATTGTGTATCGGCATCAATGAGACTGTGGAAATCAGCATAGAGTTCCTGTGGGGGAGGGGTGGTGCGTACCCGATCATGGCTCTTTGCGCATTGGTTCGCCATGTTAGCAATTGACAGAAGGCTGTCAACGCAGTATCTGGAGACGAGATTTTGGAAGAACTGACGTCTGATTTGATTGAAAAATCGCGTTGGGTTATACCTTCTTCTTGGGTATTTTGGACGGGTTCCTCAAGGGGCGTTGGGTTATCTGGCGGAGGGTTTGGACGGAAGTACCTGCCATGGAATTCATGTCAGTTCTTGCGGGCGTCTCACAATATAAATCCAAGTCGTGCGCGCTCCATGGTCTCGCGATATTGCTTTTCTATGAAGGGCGCAGCGCTGTAAAAGTTTGTAGATGTATGCTGCAAAGCCTTTAGGATGGCGCAAGGGATAGGGATGCTCAACGTACTTGTACAATTCCCTCGCTCGTGCGCTATCGGAAACGCAGTCTGGTTGCGACTGACATAGCGTCGCTTCAACGGGCGCCATCTGGCTTTCTGTTGCCCTCTTGGGACTTGGACTCGTGGTTTTCGCGATAGTTGACAGAGGGCTGATTTGAGGAGGGTGCGGATAACGGTCCAGTGCGTGGTATCCGACGAGTTGGCATTGGCATCAGAGTCCCGTGGGCTTTGGGAAAGAAGGTGGTGGGGCAATTGGCAGGATCTGAATTGGTAGTTAAGGAAGAAGCACTCGGCGCAGGTAGAGAGGGCGAGGGCGAAAGCGGGCGCTCGTCGAAGTGTAGAGAGGGCCGTTGCAGGAGGAGGAGGGGAAGGGGGAGTTTCTCCAGAATACTCGAGTTTCGCAGGCGAATCGACCCAGGTGCAACAGGACAACTTGGAGTTTCGTCCTCTGATTCTTTTTTTCTTCTTTGCGGAATTCCCTTCAAAACACCTCAGCCAGCTTCCATGGGATGTCCCGGACGATGTCTTGACTCTTTCTGAGTCGCAGAAAGTCAAGGCCGGAGTTGGCGGACAATTACAAGAAAGTGAAAGTGCCTACTCAGGTCAGTGTCCTGTCTAGTCCTGTTCTAGCCCTGTTCTAGCCCTGTTCTAGTCCTGTCTGGCACTTGTACTGACAGGCACGACGTCGGGTGCAGGTGGACGGGGGATGGTGGGCTAGTATGGTATTGGGCACCTCAAGTTGTATAAGGGAAGAAGCTAGAGACAGAGAGGTTACTCGAGTACAAGTGCGAATAATAATACGGACGGGAGGTGAGAGAGCGCGTTACAAGTACGAGTATTAGTACACTCTTAGTCCACTGCCGGCTTAAGGTACTTGTAGGTAGTAGTTGTTTGTAAGGAGAACTGCTGGAAATTGTTCGAGGGGGGGCGGAACCTCCCACCTAGGTCGAACCCGAACTTGGTTAGACCCCCATATTAATGACGTATCCATGTGTCGTCGCAGGCAGGGGACCTCCGGAACCTGGGCTCTAAGGTAGGGTAGGCTACCTAGGCTCGCGGTAGATAAAAAAAAGTAGCGGGACCCACCGAGGTCCGTATATAACACCTAATGAAACCTATTATAAAAAGCACTTGTTTATAAGAACCTTCTTCTCTTTTTCTACTTCTTTATAAGGAACTTCTTCTCTTTATCTCGAGAATAGTTATATTCTAAGTCTCTATTCTTCTTAAGTATAAAGTTATCTCCTTATACTAGCTAAGTGTTATAAACCACGTGCTAACACGTGATAAGTGAAGACTAGGCGACGTCCTGACAGGTTAAAGCACTATTTATATATAAACCCTTAAAAGATACTAGTATAGTAATAAGCTAGTAGTATAAGATCTTATTATATTAGTATTAATCACGTGATATAGTCCTTATATAATAGAGTCCTCGATGTTTAGGACTCCCTTTAAGCGAGAGACTCTAATAGAGGACGAAGATTCTATATAAGACTAGTATATCTACTATTAGATAGAAGCTTTATACTTAACTTAATATTATATTATTATTACTACCTTAATAGCTTTATAGTTAAGTAATAAGTTTACCTCTAAGTAAACACCTAGTCCGCGATTAAACCTCTTTATAAGCTATAAACTCTAGCGATACTTAGTTACCTTAGTTAGTTAGTTTAAGAATCGTTATACTAAGGTAGAATATAAGAAGTAAGAATCTAGTTAATATAATACTTCTAAGATATCTTACTATTTTAGTTTCTAGTATTATAGAAAACGAACTCGCTCTTAAAATCGTAACCGATAGTAGTCTAGATATATAGTTTATATAATAAGTCGACTTCTTCTTCTTTATTTTCTTCTTTCTTTCTCTTCTTCTTTATCTTTTCTCTTCTAGTTTCTAGATATAATCTAGATAGTTTCTCTCTCTAGATTTATAGAGAATATAAAGTCTTTCTTAAGAACTAATGGAAAAATAGACCTAGAAATATATTAGAACTAGAAATAATATAAAATATTATAAATTAATATAAAATAATAAGCTTATCTCGTTAGAAAAATAAATCTAGTACTAGTTCTTAGACTCTAAGTACTTTTTAAGTATATTCTTTATCTATTTCTTTCTTCTCTTTATATACTTCTTATTTATAAAAGACTTCTAATAAGCTATATAATATCTCTATCTAAGGTTATTTATTACTCTTTAAACTATTCTTACTAAAATTAGTTTATTATAATCGCTAAGTTCTTAAGCTTTCTCTATAAGTAATTTCTAAGTATAAGTTCTTCTCTTAAAGCTATAATTCTAAACTATTCTCTCTAACTTAAAGATAATATTATTAGTAAGAAGCTTTTCTCGTTCTCGAGTTTTCTTCTCTTATAAGTTATTTCTAAATTAATAGACTATAGAGAGTAAATTAGTATCTATTCCTTAAATAAAATATTCTCTATTTCGTTAAAGTATATATAACTATCTAAAGAGCTCTAGGCGAGTATACTAGTCCTTCTCTTTTACTTTAGTATTATTAAAGAGAACTATAGTCTAAACTATAGCTTTAGTAGACGTCTAGATATACTTATGCTTAGCTTTCTTTTATATAATCATCGGTTTAGTCTTATTAGAAGGTTCTAAGGTTTTTAGATACTTCTCTATAAAACGATTTTAGTTTTTACTATAGTAAGTAACATTACTAGGTAATATAGATATTTTAAGTATATTTAGAGCATATTTGAAGTATAATTAGAGTATAGAATAGCTGTTATTTAGGTCTATTTACTTTATTATTTTAGGTAGTAATAAACTATATTATTAGTAGCTATATATAGGCCCTTTGATGTCTCGCCACTTTTTTTGTCTACCGCGAGCTAGGTAGACTTCAACAGATCTCGTCTCCTTTCTCTTCTATTTATTTGATCTTTTTGTGTACGTATCTAATGATTCCCAATCAATTGCCATCTAATTGTTTTCTCTAGATCTGCCAAGGCTGGGAATACCCTCACTCATCGTGCCCCAGGGTCAGGTCTGCGCGAAGAGCGAAACTCTCTTTTCTTTGATTTTCGACGGCATGGAAATATACTTGAGCCCAGGGAAAATTGCAACTGTGTCCGTCATCTTTATTGTTTATCAAGGCTGAACTCGGAAAACCTGCTTGTGTCTGTCACCTCGTTGGTCCCTAACAAGCACCACGTCTAGTCGGAGTAATTGAACTTAAAGAGTTTATTGTAAAAACATTCATCGACCTTGTTATTGACTAACCTACTCGAACATGCTTGACATGATTTCAAAAGCCAAGGTAAGGGAGGCACAACTGGCAAGGTGGGTTTGAACATTACTCTTTAGAACCCCGTTGCTCCTATACACTTCTCATATAACCATCTGACCAAGCTTCATTCGCGGTCCGCGGATTTCATTCCTCTTACTCAACTCAAATCGAAGCTAGTAGACGGACATTTTGAACCGAATGTAGAATGATATGGTACCTAGGTATAAGAGACTGATTTATATTCCGACTGTTGTGGATTATGAAAAAGAGAGAAAGGTTGTACTTTCGAAACACCGTAGGTCAAACGGGTTCATCGTACAAGAACATACAGCTCTATACTCAGAGGCACGCTTTTTCTATTGGAGGTAGATAGATTCTTCGTTTGTCGTAACATAGAGCCAAGCTCCCATAAGAGCCAAATATACACGCAACGAATTGCCCCAATATTCTTACACCAACAACATACCAAATCTTAGAGAGTCTATCTAGCATTCTTCTCTTCTCCTCTTCGCTTCGCCCGAACCTCGGCTTGTCTTCTCTCTCCTCCATCAATCTTACGTCCTCGTCTCTCCTCCCAAAGGCCCTCCTTTATCTCGATTTTGGCTGCCTTTCCCCCCTTCAATGGCTGGGCATGTGCGCCAACAATAGTATGTGCTCCTTTAATTCTAAACCCCTTCACCGGTGTCCCCTGGGCGGCATCTTCTCCCGGAGCCACATTAACAACAATCTTCCTCATCCCGGGAGTCCTCGTAGCCAAAGGCATCCTCTTACCCCCAGCCTCAACCTCCACCACTCTTATTTCAGCCGCCCCATTCTCCACATGTTGAATATCACCACCAATGCCAAACTGGCCCTTTCTGAACTTCTCACGCCAGCGTAGGAGGTACCTTCGTGTTCGCGGTGGGTCGATACCTAGGTCTTTGAGCTCTGTGGAGGTGAGGGAGAAAAGAGCTTTCCAAGAGGGAATCTTGGCCGCATGTTTGCTGAGGTCACGACCGATGAGGGTGAGGAATGTTTGAGCATCTGGCACGAAGGGGGTTGGTGGGGGTATAGGGGCTGCTCGAACGTTTTGATGGAGGAATCGTGCTTTTGTGGTTGAATGCGTGAAGGGGAGGAGGGACGAGGGGATGGGCCGCAATTGATGGGGTTTAATGAGCATGGTGACGGAATGAATTTTACTATAGATACAGTTAGTGATGCAGATACTACAACGAGCTGAATTCGTGGCTATTTACCATCCACCACAATGGTTGCGATTGAGTGCGGTCGTTGAGATTGTCCTTGAGCTTTCCGAAATATTGAGATGAAGGGATGTTGCCTTGGGTTCAAGGCAGCAAATTAATGCCAGGCGAGCCAGCCACGTGCCGATTTAAGGCATAGCCGCCCTACTAAAATCCTACTACTTCCGCTCTATCACGACGTATTTTAAGGCTAAATAAAGTTATAAACTTATAAGAACAATTCTAATTAATTCCTAGAGTGACCTAGAAGAGGTCTATTAAGCCTTATAGCTTTTTATTAAGTAGTTATTATTATATTAAGATATAAGCTAGAGTATTTTAAATCGATAGGTTTTTTCTTATATATAGAGCTAGCGCTATATAGAAGAAAATACGAATTATATACTAGCTTATAACTACTATATAGAATGTTATAGTACTTCTTAAAACTAGTAACTACTTATTATTATTAGTATTTTTTTCTTAGATTTAGTATTTTCTATCTTTTCTTTATATTTATATTTTATTAGTTATATTATATTATATCTATTATATCTTATATTAGAGTTATTATTATAAGAGTATAAAATTTAATTATCTATATTAGAAGATAAGATCTAAGATAGAACTAATACTTAAGTTAATACTAAGCTATTAAGTAAGCTACTTATATTATAATAATAGTATAATTATAAATACTATAAATAGAGAGAATTAGAAAAAGCTTTCTAAGGATTATTTTAGTCTCTAAACTATATTTTTTAGATATATTTTACTTTAAAATAATTAATTAACTTATATATATTATATAAAAGATATAGATCTAGAGATTATAATACTTAATCGCTATAGCTCTATAGTATAGAGTATAGAGTATAGAGAGAGAATTCTCGAAATTTTAAAGAGCTATATAGTCTATATACTCTAACTTTAAAATAATTCTAGAATAGATTTAGATAGTTATAGATAATCTACTCTCTTATAATAGTTAACTTAGATAACTAGTATAAACTATCTCTTTTTATCTTAATAGTTAAATAGTAATTAATATAAATATCTCTTAAATAATTTTAGCTATAATTAATAATAAAATAAGAGATATTTAATAAGTTAATCTATTTTTATTACTTATTCTTTTATATAATATAGTTTATTAGCGAGTCGATTATATTAGCGAGTCGATTACTAAAAATATATAACGTAGTTTACCACCGAGTAGATTATATCACCGAGTAGATCACTTTTCTCTACTATACTACCTTAAAACTTTAATACGCGTTTTCTTAATTATTTACTATAGAAATTCAAACCTAAGAAGCGAGAATCATTCTAGTAATCGAGGCTATTCGAACATCTAAAAAGCTTA
>LKTO01000558.1:0-31577 GCA_001399465.1 Hymenoscyphus scutula
TTATTTCTTTAATAACTTAGCGGTTATAATTAGTTAGTATCTAAGATTTCTACTATTACTTATATATAATGTAATAAAGTAAAGTTTTTAATTTTATTAATTTTTATTAAGAATTATAGATTTTTACCAGGGTTGCACAGACGTTTTTTATATGTATTTTTAGTGTTTGACTCGGTGATATGATCGACTCGCTAATAAACCACGTTATATCTAAGGCTTTATATAATATTCTTTAAACTTCCTTCTCTATATATATAGTTTCTAATACTAATATACTATAATAGATTATTTAGAACTCGACTCTTATTAATACTATCTGTTTACTTCTTCTTTTTTATACTCTCTCCTTCTCTCTTCTTACTCAAATTAATTTAGATATAGATATATATAATATATATAGAGAGAAGAATATACTTATATAGAGGATATACTATAGAGCGGATTATTAGTTAGATGAATTATAAGAGAGATATAGAGGGAGATAGTTACTAAAGATTATAAATACTTTTATTTACTTCTTAATTCTTCTTCTCTAGCTACTTTAATAATAGTATAATACTAGAAGTAGATATACTAAAGAAGAGAAGAAATAAGAGAGAAATAGAGTAGAATATATATAATATAGCTTATATATATTAAGAAGAGGTCCTAAGAACTAGTAGAACTCTAGTTATACTCTAACTCTCTTATTCTAACCTCTTATATATATATGGTAGTAGTTAATATAACGTTTTAGATAGAGTTTAAGTATAGTAGATACTTAAATACTTAGAAGAATTAATTAATAATTTAAAAGTTTACTTTTAAACTACTTATAACTTGAGATTAGCTAAGAATAGTTGAATAAGAGTAGAATAGTAATCATATAGAGCCTAGATAAGTTTAATAAATATATTTTAAAAAGTCGAGAGTAAGTTAAAAGATACTTATATACTCTCTATAAGATGCTTAACTCTAGGTTAATAAAGAGGTTAAGATAGATTAGAGGTTAAGTAGATTCGTTCTATAGTAGGTTTAACTTTAAGGTTAGTATAGATTAATCGAGATTAGAGATTAATATAGCTTATAGGCTTATTACTAGATACTCTTATAAACTTTACTAGCTTCTACTCTATCTAGATTAAGGTTTAATATATATAATAGTACTTAGTAAGAAAAAAAAATTCTAAAGAGAGAAATTTTTTTTAAAAAGCGATTTAATCGAGTTTTTATATAGTAACCTCACTTAATTTTAAGATTATTAGCATCATTATATTTAGTACTACTAGTGTCTAAATTTACTATATCACGTGATTAAGTAGTTCAGGTCTCTACTATTGTATAGTAGAGTATACCTTTTATATTTCGGTTAGCGTATATATAGGCTACTCTACTACTACTTTTACTACTAAGTCGCCTCTTTTAATTTTATTAATTCTATTAATTCTATTTATATTAGAGTATACTTCGGCGTATAGCTAATTAGAAGCCTTTAATTTATTATCTCTCTTTCTTACTAACTTTAATTTTTAGACTATCGAGCGAATGAGTAAATAGATAAATAAGCGAGAGCGAGTATAGATATATATATATAGATAATACTATTTATAAGAAAGAAGTAGAATAATTAAGTAGAATAGAATAATATATAGACTTAGATACTAAGATAGAGTATATTATATAGATATATAATATATATCTAATTATATATTTTTAACTTATAGTTGTTTATCTATTATAACTTTATTTAAATACTAATATAGGTTAAACCTATATTAGACCTCTATTAGAGCTATAACAGAAGACTTTTACTAGAATCTAGGTCTATATATTTTAAGATTCTCTAGATATAGTAATCTATAATATTAAAACCTAATTCTATAGTTATAAGTTCTAGCTCTATATAAAGACTATAGTACTAGTAGAGGTATATAATTTAATTAGTATAGTAGAGTAATACTATAGACTATTTTATTAGATATATAAAGTGACCTATTAAGAGATGTTAACTATTAATAAATAACGTAGTTTATTAGCGAGTCAATTATATCACCGAGTCGATTACTAAAAATATTTATAAAAAACGTTATCTTAACTTGTATATAGTAATTAAGGCTATTAATAATATAATAGAACTAAATACTAGTGTTTAGTATATATATATATATAATAGTAGAAGATATACTCTCTTAAAATAAGTATAGTATAAAGATTAATAGTCTTATAGCTAGAATAGTAGAAGCTTATAAGATTATAGTATAAAAATAAGTTTATATTAGATAAAAGAATTATAATTAAGATTTATACTAATTTAATATTCTTATCTTACTAGATATAATAATAGAGAAGAGACTTATAACTAACTTTATATACTTATATAAAGTCTCTAAGTATAAAGATATTAGCTATATTATATAGATTAAAAGTAAAGATAATTCTAATAAATCTATAACTAAAAGTAATATAAATAGAGCTCTAAAAGCTCTACTTAATACAATTAAATATAAGATAAAGATTAGTATAACGTAGTATACTAGAACCTCGAACACCCTAGGACCTCGGACACTTTAAATCTCATATAAAAAACGTCTGTGTATAACCGTGCACTTTACGCATTTATTAATAAAAACATCTAAAATTGAAAATTTTATTCTATTAATATAGGGGTAACGTGGTTTATCAGGACCCTGCGCACTCCAAAACCTATACAAAAAGCTGCTTAGCGACTAAACACGACTAAATAAACAAACAACAAAAACGTACTGGTACGACAAGCTCGCTAGACAAGCTCAAACCCATCTACTGCATCTGTCAAATCCTCCTGAGCCTTTACGGCCCCGCCGGGCGCCAGCTGGCTAACAAGAGCCGCAAATGGCCCAACCGCCCCTTTCAACCCTTGCGCCCAATACAGCCGCAAAAGCAACCCCCCCCCTTCTCGCACGCGTTAGTAGCATCACTTCAGAGAGCTACTGAAAGAATAACAGACAGCTAACTTATCTACGGCTCTATTACAACCCTCTAGGATAAGTATCTCAACTCTGATACAGTCCGTAAACTACCTGCGAGACTCTGCGGCCCTCTCTAAGCCCTCTGTAAAGACATATCCAAGGTCACATAGAGCCACTTCAACACACATCTGTCAGGCTCTCCAATCCCGTCTATAAGCAATACCTCCTTAAACCACACGCCTAGCATAACAACAATAGCCACGACCCGGGAGCCTTCCCTGGCCCCAGAACCAGCCCCTGTACTCTCGCTGTACACATACGCCGCCGCCGCTGCCCGCCCGGCAGAGCACCTAACGGCCGGGAATACAACCTGCAATTTACCTGTAAAAGTGCCCTCGGCCTAACAAGATTATAGACTCTTTATTAGAATCGCCCCAGATCACCTAGCACGCGTAGCAGGCTCTTTTACAATTCTAGCATCTCTAAAAAGACTACTTCACAAAGACGTCTACCTTATAAAGGAGGTTCTTAAAATAAAAACAGGCTACGCCCTTTATATAGAGTTTATAAAAGCTCTTATAGCGCTATAAATATATATAGACTAAATCGAAATATATATAACTAACTACCTTATTAAGAAATAGTCTAATTAGTTAATATATTAACTAGACTTTATCTTACAAATAGTAAAAATAATAGACGATCTATTTATAATCTAAAACACCTCTATTATAAGATATATTATCTTAGAAGTAGTCTATAATATAACTAATTAATAAACTATACGAGTTATAAAGTTAATCTAAAGTGTTAATAATAGACTTTTTAGCTTAATCTAGTTTATTAACTTTAAGATATAAGAGTATAAGTAGATCTCTAGATTACTACGAATACTAGAAACTAATCGCTATAAGCTCTATTAAAAATAAACTAAAGATAATCTAATATACTAAGTACTATAGTTAGTATAATATCTACTTCTACTCTTATATATAATACTATAGACTTTATAGATTAGGCTATCTAGAGTTAGAACACTCTATATACTATATAGTAATATAACTATATAAATATCTAAATAGATATAAGAACTATAGTAGACTATATATAGTAGACTACCTATACTATCTACTACACCTAGTATATAAAGAGCCTATACCTAGCTTATAACGAACTATAATCCTTCGAGTAAGTAAACTTATATATAAAAGGCTTTACGAGGCCGCGAGCTACCTTACTATATCTATAGATATATAGATAGCCGAAGAAGTACCTCTTCTAACTACTCTAATAACTCTAACGCTAGCTTGCGAATAATAGGCTTTAATTCTAATAACTACTCCGGCCACCTACTTCTACTTAGTAGAGACTATAAACCTATATCTACTAGACGAATTATAATACTATATAACTATACTCTTCTAGTAAAGCCTTTAACTATACTATAAGCGAATATAGAGAGAGGCGCTACCTTATATAAGATAGTACTCTCTCTAGCGAATAACTCTCTTATTAATATTATTCTAATTTAAGAACTATATATCTTTATAGACTATAAATAGAAAATCACTAAGTTATATCTCTTATATAAACTGTTTACATCTATAGATAACTAGAAAGCCTACTCTCGAGTTATATCTTACGTCTATAAAAACATAGAGCTATATATTATATAACTTTACCTATATATTACTTAGAACCTTATTTTCCTTTAAGTCTATACTCTTAATAGACTACCTCTTAAAATTATTAACATCTATAACTCCTCTATAGAGAGTATAGAAGCTAGAGCTATAGTTAGCTCTCTTCTAATTATAATATAACTCTTCTAGTACTCTATCTTTCTTATAGATAACTTTAATCTATATTACTAAAACTAGAACTCTACCTACTCTCGCGTGTTAAACTAGGCTAAGCTACTTATATAATAGCTAGATAATAATAACTTCTCTCTTATATTAAGAGTAGAAGAACCTATATATTAGTCTAGAAGTATACTAGACCTAGCGTTTCTTATAGGTCTATAATATATAATTATAATAAAAGTAGAATATATAGAGGTTATATCTAATTATAGTCTACTTTATATAACTATAAACTCTAACAACTATACTAACGAACTAATCTAGAGACTCTAACCTACTATAATTAACTAAAAGCGTTTTACGAATCTACTATAGGCCGCCTTAAATAATATACTCTAGTCTATAGATAAACTATTAATAGAAGACCTAGATAACTTAGCTATAATACTAACTAAGATAATTAACTAAGTATACTTAGAATCTATAAAGCGCTCTCTAGACTAGAATACTAGCTAGCTCTAGTAGAACGACAAGTATAGAATAGTAGTATAAGTCTATCGAATAGACCTCTTAGACTCTACAGCTTATAACCTATAAAATATAGTCTAGAAAGTAAAATTAAAGTTCTAGAAAAACAAGTTAGACTTAGTAATAGAAATTAATAATATATTTAAGATAATAAAGTAGTATTAGTCTATAGACATCTACTAGAGTTCTCTATTTATAGACCTATAAGATCTAATAGCCTCTCTTATAAGTAGTATAAGTAAGAAGAGAAAGCTTTTAATAAGAGAACTTCTTACTAACTTAGTAGAGGTAGAAGATATTCTATTTAATTCTCTAACTATTAGAATAAGAGAGATACTATTTCTAGAAACTACTACCTTTAACGTCTATAAAGTAATCCGAAAGGTAGATACTATAGCTCTAGATATTAACGAAATCCTAATAAAAATTCTATAGATTACCTAGCTATATATTAAAACCCGAGTAGTAAAGCTCTTCTAATAATATCTAACCTATAGATATTACTCTACTTACTTCTAGTCTATAATTCTCGCGATTATTATAAAACTAAATAAAGTAGACTAGGCCTTCTCTCGATTATATAGGCTAATTACTCTACTATTAGTACCTAGAAAAGGCCTTAAATAACTTCTCGCTTATAAAATAGCCTAGCTAGTAATAATATACTAAATTATAAGAAAGTAATAATTTAGCGCTCTACTCTTATAGTCTATAGTAGACTTAACTATATATCTAAACTATAACGTCGAGAAAGTACTTATAGATAGATATAAAGCTTTCTTTCTAACTATAGATATTAAAGAAGCCTTCGATATAGTTCTACTAGGCTAGCTAATCTATAGACTATATAAGTAAGGCTAGTCTAAATACTTAGTATACTAGATATAATTATTTATTACTTAGTAGACTATAAAAATTAAATTAGATAGAGAAATAGACTCTCTAACGAATATCTTTTATAGACTTCTATAAGGATTACTAATATTACTAATTCTATTTATACTATATATTACTTCTCTATTTTAGCTAGATAGACTAACTAGTAGGTTTAGTTATATAGACGACATTAGCCTACTTATAGTCTCTATAGACCTATAAGTAAACTATACTTAGTTAGAGGCTATACTATAAGAGGCTCTCGACTAGAGTAAGGTAGAAGGTATTACTTTTAACTCTAAAAAGTTAGAACTAATATACTTTACTAGAAGTTAAAAGAACCTCTCTATAATAGTTCTAACCGCTACTCTACTAAGATAAGACTCTAGGAGGAACTCGGCTAATTAGAGAGAGGTGTCTTACTTTAGTAGATCTCTTGCTTTAGTAGATCTCTTACTTTAGTATACGCTCTAGCTACCTTATATATTTAAGAGCCTCTAGCTCCTAGACTTTAGTCTCTTCTTCTCTTTTCTCTTTAGCTTAGAATCCTTATATTTAATACTTTCTACTATTCTATAACCTATATACTATAGGCCTTATATACGTGTCGTTATACTCTCTTCTTTAAAAGGTCTATAAATCACAGCTAGTATATATCTAGTCTAGAAATCAACAGGCTAGCTAAGATAGCTAGGAGTATCCTTTAACTATAATCTAACTTTTAAATACTATATTACTATCCTAGCTATAAAAGCGCTTATAGTTAGTACTACTCTACGATCGCTAGATAAAATAACTCGCGAGGTCTCTTAATTCTTCTCTAACGAGTAGTAATAGCCTATATACTTAAAAAGAGCTACTATATAGTAGAGACTTAGTAGTCTAGTAGATATAAAATAGTTAATAATAAGAAGGTTTTAAATAAAATCGCTAAACATCTATAATTACTTAAAAGAGTAGTTCTAACTAGCGCCTAGATAATTCTACTAGTCTACTAAACTATCTAAACCTTAGCTCTATATAAAGAAGTACGTCTATAGCTACTAGAAATAGAGCTTAATCTAATTACTTAGATATTTATAGCTTATATAGCTCGCTTAGATCTAATATACTTACTATAGGTCTATATAAACGAGATTTTATAAATAATCTATAAGAGAACGAGATTTATATAACTAGTAATAGTACTTTCTAGATTAGAATATATTAATCTAATTAAATATAGCCTATAGAGAACTCGAGAAACTCGCGAGAAAACCGCTACTTATATTTATAGTCTACAAGGTTATAGGAAAAAGAAGATAGCGAAGGACTTTACTAACTTTCTAGAGATAGTACTACTCTCTAATATATAGGTTTTCTTAGATAGATTAAAGAGTAAAGCTACTAATAAAACTATCGGCGATAGATTAGTAACCTATTAATATAGATACTAAATTAACCGCTAGGCATTCTCTCTTAGCTATAACGTAGAGGTATTTAATATAGAGGTAGCGGCCGCTCTATATAAAGTATAAGTAGCCTTAATTCTTTCTATAGCTATATATACTATAGATCTCTAGATATTTTTAGACAACCTAGAGGTAGCTACTAGACTACTCTCTTCTTTTAGAGGTTCCTTATAATTAATCTTCGAAGGATTCTATAAAGTTATATATAAATAGCTACTATAGTAACGCTCGCTAACTACTCTCTCTAGAGTAGTTAGAATATACTAGATACTAGGCTATCTTAATATTCTAGACAACGAGGCTACTAATAAAGTAGTAAAAGAAGAAGCTATAATACTTACGTCTAAATTTATAATCTATACTCTAGCCTCTCTTAAGAGAATAGCTAAGGCGCCTATAAAGATAGCTATAACTAAACTATAGTCTATAACCGCGCTTATAAACTATATAGACCTAATAGTATATTATTCTATAAATATAGATAAGCTACAGCTTAATAGAGTAGTACTAGAGGTAATTCTAGTAGCTCGTTCCTAATCTAGCGACTTTATAGTCTACTATAACTAGTTTTAATATATAGTCTCTACTTCTAACTACTCTTATAGATAACTAAAGTCCTCGCTATATCTATTCTTTTATAAACTTAGCTCTATAAGGAAAATATTTCAAAAAAAAAAAAATCTTAGAAGCTATTCTCTAGCTTCTTAGAACGTCTTAAGAGGCTTGTAAACTAGCTATCTAGCTAATAGACTTAAGATACTTTACGAAGATCTACTCTCGACACGAACAAGGCTAGAGACTCTAACGCCTGTCTCGACTTATATACTACTCTTCTTCGTTATATCTTATTCTATTTTCCTATTCTCTTTTATTACTAATACTCTCTTAAAAATATATATATATATATATATTTATAAGTAAGAGAAGTAGAAACGAGAGAGTTATAGGCTAATAGGATAGAGAGCTAGTCTATAAGTTAGCGAATTAATATATTTCTAAGAGATTACTAGTTAGTATCTATAGAACTATATAAATATAGATATATCTTAAATATATATACTAGTTAACTAGAATACTACTAGAGGCCTTTCTCCTCTAGTATCTTATATTCTATAGAGATTAGAGCTAGCTTTATATATAGGTTATAAGGTTAAAACTCTCGCTCTATACTTAGCTCTCTATTATAGATGTAAAATAGAATATATATATATATATATATATATATAAAAGCTACTTAGTAAGTAACTCTAACTTTTTAGTTTATATATAAAGAAAGCTAAAATTAAAATTTTAGTTTTATTACTATATAAATAAATAAAATATAAAATTTTAGACGTTTACTAATTATAGTTAACGATTCGCTTAAAATTACCTCTATATTTATAATTTATTTTTTATTTATTTAATAACTAAGTGATTATAATTAGTATATATCTAAAATCTTATATTATATTTCTTTATATACTACTAAAACTAGCTTTTAAATTTTAGCTTTTTTTATTAATAGAATAAAAAGTTAGAGCTACTTACTAAGTAGCTTTTTATATAGATTTTAGAGTATATAGAGTTCTAATATATATAGAGTCTTAATAAACTATATTATTCTTTTTATTAGTTTTTTAAATATTAATTATCTTATCTTAAAGAGTTATTTAAAAAAGAAAAAATAGTTAATAGTTATAGAGACCTTTTAAGCGAATCGTTAAGTAAAACTAGTAGAGATTTAAAATAAATATTATTATAGTATTAAACTCTTATTTCTTTAATAAAATTTAGTTTTAGATATTTTTATTAATAAATATATAAAGTATATAGTTATATATAGACGTTTTTTATATAAGATTTAAAGTGTTCGAGGTTCTAGAGTATTTAAGGTTCTAGTATACTATATTATAGATAGAACGAAAGTAATAGATTCTAGAAACTCAGTAGAATTAGAGAAAAACTTCTAAGATTCTAGTAATCTAATTAGATAGAGAGTATAGAAGAAAGCTATAATATAGTTTATTAGCGAGTCGATTACTAAAAATATATATAAAAAAGTCTATATAACTCTAGTAAAAATCTATAATTCTTAATAAAAATTAATAAAATTAAAATCTTTACTTTATTATATTATATATAAGTAATAGTAGAAATCTTATATACTAACTAATTATAACTACTAAGTTATTAAAGAAATATTTTTTTATAATAAATATAGAGGTAATTTTAAGCGAATCGTTAGTTATAACTAGTAAGTGTCTTAAAATTTTAAAATTACTTATTTATATAGTAATAAAGTAAACTTTTTAATTTTATTAATTTTAATTAAGAATTATAGATTTTTACTAAAGTTATATAGACGTTTTTTATATATATTTTTAGTAATCGACTCGGTAATATAATTAACTCGCTAATAAACTATATTATAGATAGTTAGATAATTATATATTAATTTAAGTTATTACTATAATACTAGTCTAATAACTTTAAAGTTATACTTATATTATAAGATTATTAATATAGTAAGATAAATATTAGAGTAATCTATATAACTACTAAATCTAGATAGAATATATAAAGTTATTATACTTATATCTACTTATTAATAAATTTATAAAAAACTTAAAACTACTCTTTTTCTAATATTAGCTAATACTTCTTTATAATACTCTATAGTAAAGTTCTCTCTTATAATCTTAAGATTTATAAAAGACTATAGATTTAGAGAATACTAGTTTATATAAGAGTAGAATTTTAGATAGATAATTTAGCTTCTCTCTTATAGGCTTAGTATCTTTTTATATCTTTTTTATTAGATCTAATTATTATATATAACTAGTAATTAATCTATATACTTCTTTATATCTCTATAGTATTACTAGTACTTATAAGCTTATATTATTATAAATAGATACTAATAAAAAGTAGAAAAAGCTATATTTATTTTAAATAGTATATAAATAAGTATAGTTATAAGGTTTAAGATAGTAACTATTTATCTAAAGTAGAGATATTAATAATAGTTATATATATATATTTAAAATTATACTCTAATTTACTAACTAGATCTAGTTTTCTTAATTTATAAGACTATAACCTTATTAGCTTTTTAAGCTCTTTTAACTTCTTTTAAGCTTCTTTCTTAATTTATAGCTACTATAGAGTAGTCTTTTTTATTAAATATATACTTTTATCTATTTTAAAGTCTTTAGAGTTATAGTAGCTAGCTCTACTTAAAGCTACCTTTCTACTCTTTAATTAGCTACTTAATTCTTCTTTATTTTATTATCTTATAAGACTTCTAATTACTCTTCTATTCTTCTTTATCTTCTCTTTCTTCTCTTTTACTTTTTCTTTCTCTAACTAGTACTTCTAGATATATATAAACTTTATAGAGAAGTATACTTCTACTCTCTTACTAATTTTACTATAAAGATTTAGTCTCTTTTCTCTCTTTTATTTCTAATTCTTAAGTATAATAGTAGCTTAAAGTCTAATATTTTTATACTTAAGTATAGAGACTTTACTTAAGAGACTCTTTAAAGAGAGAAGTAGACTTTATTACTTACTAGATTATCTTCTTCTCTACTATAGACTAAATTCTAGACTTCTTAAAGAAATATATAATATTATATTCTATAAATACCTTATTTTATACTTACTTAAATATTAAGAAGAAAACTCTTTTAGATATTAAAACTAATTCTCTAGAACTAGATATTAAGTTATTAAGTTTATTAGAATAAAAGAAAGAGAGTAAACTAAAAAGACTAATATTAAGAGACTATAAATAATAAATTATATAAGGTAGTATAATTATAATAATAAAATATAATACTAAGTAGTAAAATTATTAAACTTTATATTAATATAAAAGAAGTAGCTATCTATAAGTAGTAGATAGTAGACTCTTATTAACTAAGGTTTTATATTTATAAAGACTTTTTCTAGCTACTTTAGACTAAATTAGTTTAAGAACTAGCTATTATCTAAGAAGCTAAAGTATATATTAGAATTAGATAATATATTAGCTATCTAGAAACTTAAGAGATTACTAGAAGTCTCTTTATATATAAAAGGTAGTATATTTACTCTATTAATTACTAAATAAACTTCTAAGATCTATTCTTTCTTTTCTATATTTTCTAGCTAGATTTATATACTACTATACTTATTATATACTTTATAGACTAACTAATTCTAATAAGAAAGCTCTTTTTATTAAAGTTATAAAGGTTATTAGCTATAATATAGTATTTCTTAAAAATAGTAGCTAACTATTTAATAATAATAATATTAGCTTCTATAGCTAGAAAATAGAGAGAGATATAATAAAAAGTAAATACTAAGATAAAAAAGAGAGTAAATATAGATAGATACTTAGCTATAACTCTTAGATTCTTAAAGTTCTTTAAATATTAACTATATAATATTCTCTTATATCTATAAATAAAAGTCTCTATCTAGTTCTTTTCTACTAGCTAGCTAATATCTCTTCTACTAAATTATAAATAATAGTAGAAGTAGAGAGTATTTTATAATTAATAAGCTTATTAATATACTAAATTAGAACGTTCTCTTAATTCTAAGTAAGTATCTACTTATATAATACTATTATAAATTCTCTTTTAAAGAGTAGAATAGTTATATCTAAATTCTCTAGTATATTTAGTATATAAGCTATAACTCTCTTCTTTAAATACTACTACTATCTAGCTAATTAAGTATAAACTATCTACTCTAGCTATATTTAAGTATTAAATTATAGATATAAATAAGTAGGTTTTAGAAAGAGTTTTTAGTAGAGTAGAGTATAGACTAGAGATATTAGTTAATAGAAAATAGAATAAAAGTATAATCTAAGTAATAGAGAGTATTATAGCTTTAGAAACTAGATATAGATATATATCTTTATATATATTATAAGATCTTATAGATAATCGCTTACTAGTTTAAATATTTAAACTTTATTAAGCTATATCTAGCGCTTACGAAACGGACTTAGAGGCTATATACTATCTAATAACTTAATTCAAAATATTAAAAACTAAAGTACCTTTAAGATATAGATTAGAATTAGTAAGTACTCGCTCTCTCTCTCTATTAATATTATAGCTCTTCTCTCTTATACTCTAGCTATTACTTTAACTATTACTATTTAAAAGAAAGGAGATAGAACTAGTTATATTAATCTTATATTTTTACTAAGGTAGTTATATAGATAGAAGCTACCTCTAGATAGACTAGTAGGTTATATAATAACTCTAGCTATATTTTCTCGCTCTATAGCTCGCTCTATATTAGATTAACTCTATCTACCTACTCTCTCTCTCGACTCTACCTATATTCTATATACGGCTCCTTTACGGAGTACGTTCTTCGTTCTTATCCTCTCTATCTATCTTTAGAGTATACGCGTACTTATACAAGTGTCTCTATAGTAGTTAGGTTAGACGGGAGAGAGTAGAGGAAGCGGCTATAGTACGACAGTAAGGACACCTAGAGCCTAGAAACCTCTCTACTGTCCTTGGAATTTTTAGTTTTTAATGTTTAATGTTTAGAATTAAGTCATTAGGTGGCACATGGCCTCCAAGTCCGTTCCGTAGGCGCTGCCTAATGAGCATTAGAGGGCGGTGCGGCACAGCGTTTCTGCCTAGTAATACTACACCAGGTATATATATCACCACCCTCGAGCCACCCCTACTGGTGTACGTGATTAACATTAGATTTAAAGGCTCCTCCATCCCCATTCCTGCCTCCTGAGTCCGTCGTTGGCAAATCAAACCCAGTACTCTGTGCTCACTCCGCCCCCTCGAGGCTTCCCCTTTCCTGGCCCGAATCCTCCTTCGAGCCGTCCAGCAATTTCCAGGAACAAGACATAAACAGACCCAGTCAGATAAAACAAATTCGAGTGAGGAGTAAAAACAATCACTCATTGGCGTGAAGCTCATCTATATCATTGCAGCTGCAGCGCTACTCACTCACACGCCTTTCAATTTCGAACAATATCTGGCTCTCGGTCCTCCCAGTAAAGAAGTTCTAGGCGAAGATTTTGGGGAACGATGGGTCAAGCACAGAGCCAAGCCGATTCAGTTCAGGCCCCTGCCCGCGTGCAACAACCAGTTGAACATCCCGCAGTTGTGGCCGAGAGAAATCAAGAGGTATGTTATTTTGGTGACACTTCGAGTTACTTCGACCTAATATTTGACATTAGGAACGAGCACGACGAGCGGCAGCGGCAGAAGCACGTTTCAATAGCACCGTAAAACCAAATTCGGAACTTGGTCGAAAATTAGCTGCGCAGAAAAAGAAATCGGCTTTACAACAGGCGAGTGACGAGAACCGGGGCTGGAGAGCAGCGGATGAGATGCGGGATGCCAGAAGCTACAATTGAAGAGAGCTGATGATGTGAGGATGCGCACTTATTACGAAGATCGGGAAATTGGGAGTCCTTTGTGCGCGAAGTGGGATACCCTGGTAGCGATTGGCGATTGGTTTTGTTGTTGCTCAAGCCTTTGAGCATTTATAGGAGAATCAAAACCCTCTTCGAAAAACTTCCAGCTTGTGCTCCACTCCTGACCTTGATCCCATCTCCATCCGTTCCCGTTTTGACGGCGGCTGTACCCAAGAGTCGAAACCCAATTCGTTCATACACCTTCTGTGCTTGGTCCGTCGTTGTGTCCAGGACTACTCGAGTATAGGAACGTCTGGACATTCCAAGTTTTCTCTCCAGCAACATCCCGCCATAACCCTTCCCACGAAACCTCGGGTCTATCGCAATTAAAAGTGGAAAGCCACAATCTTGCTTTCTACATCCCAACAGGGAGAGTACAGAGACACTAAGTGCCTCAAGATACCGCTCAAAATTGACAAGGTTCCAGATTGCATTTAATCCATATTGAAAGATCATCGTATAGAGAAAACCAGACCAATACAGAAAAAGAAAAGATGTCTAGCATGCGGAGGGAGCCAGAGGAGTGCAGCACTCGGAGAGGGATTTGTATTTGATGCCGTAGTTGTGGGAATAGCGACGTTGACGGAACCAGAAATAAGGCGCGTAAGTTTAATGAGGGCTAAGTAAAAACACACTCGTGCGTGCAGGAGACTTGATTTCGTCGAGCAAGGGCCCACTGAGTGCTTGCATCCAGTTGGCGTCCCCATTATATTATTTTAGAAGCTTTCAAGTGGAGTTGATTTTCAGTAATAAATACCAAACATGGAGGAAACCGTTGTAAAATAAGCATGTCAAATTCTCGTCTTCCTCTTCGGTAGCATCGCGGACAACCCCCATGGAGAGAAAGTGGGCCAGGCCAGTTCGATATCCTTTTGAGACTTCCAAGGAAAGTTCTTTACACCTAATATATGAAAGTCAGTCCTTTGGAGAAGAAAGCAAGGGTGTTTTTGCTATCTTATAACGAGACGAGCCTCTGCCCCGCATCCACGATTTCAAGAATCGGAAGCCGTGGAAGCCCGTGGAATCCATGAAAACACTTTCAACATCAGTTAACTCAGGAATCGCAAGCGACAAAATGAGAGATACTATTTCGAATTTGGTACTAGCATGCTCATTGACTGACATGGTTTACTCTTTGTCCGATGTCCTTGCGCGTGGTGTTTGCCGAAAGTGAGTGCATCGAGATATATCCAACAGACCGCTGTACCTCGACTCAACAATTCTAATCCCGTACACCAGTCAATACCCCTAAAAAACTACCCCTAAAAAACTACCCCTAAACAAGAGGGTCAGCGACGGGACACCTTACAAAACCAGCATCACCCGTTATAGAAATTCACATACGTTGTCATAACCCACAAAGCCTAGCATCTAGCTAGCTTGAGCACCCGCTTCAAACAAATTAATAACTCCATCTCCATTCAAGTCATCTGGATCTCCAGCACTCGTCGGAGTTCCTTTAGGGTTGTTTCGATTGAAAGAAGCTTGAAGGTCTGCAATCGTACTTCCCCCAGCAGCAGCTTTGGCGGGCGATGCAACGGGTGCTGCTGCGACTATGCTGGCGATGAAGGCCATGACGAGGAGTGAGATTTTCATTTCGAGTTTGTGTTGAGGATAAGTGAGGGTTGAGATATTAAGTGAGAATGCGGAACTTAAATCGAAATAGTGATATTGCGACTTCCAGAGTAGCTTGGATAAAATGAAGAGAATTATTTATGGGTAGGAGAAAGAGATTAACACCAATATATATGTTAGTCGCACTTGCTTCGTTATACCCGGATAACCATACCATACTTGGAAAAATTTCGAGAAGCATGAATGATCTTCTATAGTAACGGTCAAACAATCATTTGAAACAAAAACCATACGTTTCTTTAAACTTTCTTTTGAAATATATGTTTATACTTCTAAAGAGGGTGGCCGCAGCAGCGTACCGCCTGTCATATAAAGCATATGTGAACCCACTTATGGCCGACTATGCAGATTTTTGGGGCTGAGCCGTATTATGAACTAGCAAGATGGTACTCCGACGTGGCCTCCTCCTTATAACATGGGTTGTCGTTTGTTTCATCGCGAAACGTCAGTACGATCAACACCTCAATCCCCACTCCAAGTCAATTGGGAGTTTTTAGCCTTATATCGGAAGAAGGGGTAAATTTTCAACAAACGGGACTGATGTTGAATGCAGGAGGAAATCCGCTAGACTATCGGGTGACAGAGAACCATTTTGAATGATGGCTGGATACCTACGACGATGAAGGGGGGAGGCTCGAGGGAGGGTGCATGTTTGTTTCTCTAGGCTTGGCGCCAAGTCCAAGAGACAACTACCCAGAGCCAATCTTCCTTCGCGGACGATGGGACGCGAAGGTCTTAGAAAAGAGGTACCTACATAGGCACCTCTGCAGCATATGGATAGGAATTATGCCTTGCACCCAAATACTGCCTCACTTTTCTTGCTTTCGCGTAGGTCGATCGGTCCATGTTGACCCAAATGGGAGCAGAAGATTCATTACTTAATCTGTGGATTTGTTTCTACCATAACAAGTCTCCTGTCAAGAGTGTCCCTTGTCTGGCTTTTCCTCTCATGAAACCGTTTGTTTTTCGTCGAGTTGTTAAATTTGCGTTCTCTTTCTTGTGTCATTAATATATTGTTTGATCTTTCGCTTATACTTTCAGTGGTTTCCGTTACATAGGAACCTAACTATCGCGACCATCCCGAGTCGATGTACTCTAAGTTCAAGACCAAGACCCCGAGAGTCGAAAAACCATGGGTCTACCAATGTCTCTCGCTTACACTCACTCGATAACCCTCGAATGTCCAGCCTCCTTGCTTCACCACGAACGCCATTTTATCAGCCTGTGACCTGCAGTTGAGACTATCACCATTACCACTAAACATCACCCTAACACGTCTCATTCGCATCAAACTCCACCTCCCATGTAGCACGTTTGCGGCGACTGTGGTATCTCGCTGAACTCTCTCGGCTGCTCCTCCTCGTCTGGTGCATCCAACTCCGTAAGAATCAACGCCATCTCCGACATACTCGAAGTTCGCGGGTGATGACCAACCAAAGGGCGAGCCTGTTGAGAGTCTGATTCGAAAGGATTATCCTGGGGTTGCGCTGGAAGAAACAATTCGGGAGATTGAACACGAGCTGGAGTAATAACTATATTTGGGGATTGAGGAACCGAATTGACGGCACTCGTAGCGCCCAAATTAGGGGACTGAGGGACAGCAAATGATGCCAGTTCGTGAGCTTCGATTGGAGGAGATGTGATTCCCGTGTATGCGGCTGCGCTCTTTAGATTGCTTGCCAGTTGCTGTCTTCTTATTTCTCGTCTTTTATGCATGTACCAGATACTGATTATTGCTGTTACTATAACTCCTGCCAACGCAGCTCCTATTGATCCACCGACTACTGCTCCTTTGCTTACTCCGCCGGGATGCGGATGCGAATTTATGCTTTGTGAGTTTGGGGCGGTAGGTAGAGCTGGCGCTGAGGTCTTCGAGGGGATGGTTGAGGATGAGGAGGTCAAGGCGGTGGGTGATGAGGTCGAGGTGTGGATAGGGTCTATTAAATCCCTGTTCCCAGCCAATTGGTATTCCACGGTGAGGGCGTCTTCCGCTTGATCGCTGTAAGTTCTTTCAATGGTTGTCGGAACTTCTGATAGTTCTGTAACACAAAGCTGCTTCTGTTAGCGGTTCCTTAAAAAAAAATAGGCTTAGGTTCTAGTTACTTACGTAGGAGTGATAGCTTGCAGTAAAACTTATTGTGGCGCAAGTCAGGCTTTTGTCCCTGCTGTAAACTCCAAGTCAGCCAAAGTGATAAGCAGATGGCTCATGGTCTTGCAGTACCAGACTAGCATCAATGAATCTGTCCGGGGCAACGTCTTTGAATAATCATTCTGGCAATCAGTATGCAAGTCGCAAGTTGCCCCTGGAGTAACGGTATTACAACATCCTTGGACTGAGAGGTCCGTATGCAGTACACAAGTATGAGCTGCATCTCCACATTGCCAAGTCATGTCTACCATCAGTACCTAGTTAGCAAGAGCCCCAACACCTAAGCATCAAGCGGCTATGACTACTCACCACTATTGGCATTGCCAAAACCACAGAAGCGCGGACTATGCACATCTTGTCGTCTTGCAAGATATGGAGGGGAGGTGGGCTCGGGAACCGATACACCCCCAAGGACTACTGAGTTTGTTGTTTTTGGTCCATCCCACCTCAGAGCCGATACCCTGCTGCTCAAGCTAAAGAAGAGGAGAAGAATAATGAACAGAACCTGTCGCATTTCGAATCTCACGCCTATCAGAACCTTCAGATAGGCAAAGGAAGACAAGACCTCAAAAGTAGTAAAGCGAGCGTGTGAAGGTGGTTATGGAGATAATTATGGAGACCAAAGCAGGGTATAGTAGAAGGCGGAGTTGAATTTATAGCTCTTGCTTATTTGATACGCGGTGAATCAAACGTTGTGAAGTCTGGGAGTGACGCCTCTGAATTCATCTTTGTGATTGGGAAGTTAGGTAGGGAGGCTTAGAGAGTTTCTAAACGTGTGAGGAGAAATTACTTCATCGCGCAAGAGAAGCAAGACTTGTTACATCTTCTGTCTTAAATGTACAGAGAAGACTTTATAAGAACATAACTGTGATCCCCTCCGTCTTCCAGGAGCAAACATTCTTTCTTCTTTCACCGTCCGTAAAGAGCAGGGCTCCCGCTCTCTTGTCACATTTAACCTCTGATCTTGTACTAGTAGCCAAAATAGTGCTAGACACGAGAGACGCTGAGTTTCCACCTTGGACTCCTCAGCCCCAGCCAGATTCAAATTAATTCCAATCAGGAACTATATCCTCTTTCCAAATAACAAACTACCAGCACCTGTCCTTTCGCAACATGAACATTTTTCACTCCCATCTTTTCAGAGCAGCACTCTTCGCTTGAGCAATCACTGGAGTGTTAAAGCATGAAAGATTAATGTGACTGTTCCAGGTTCTCAAATAAGTGTACGAGGGTTTCGGTAGGCTTACGTCTGTGTGCATGAATTCTGAAATAACAAACAAATGACAAGCAAAGGAATGTCGACAGAGAAACACTGGGAAATGTAAGATTCCGCAAACGCCACCTCCCAAAAAGTCATAAGTACCAAAACATAATCCACATCAATACACACGTCCCTCCAGAATTCCCATCTAAACCCCCCGTTTTTACACCATAATAACATCCAGCTCCCCATCCATTTCAACCTCCTCCAGCTTCCCAGCCATATCAATCAAACCCACCCCGTCCATCTCCCTGAGGGTATACTCTACCAAATAACTCTCATCAACAAGTTCCTCCATCCTCCTATAATGCCTTTCAGTATAAACCTTCAACGCATCCAAAACATCCTTCATATTCCCTCCTTTTACTTTTAGACTAGATAGTCTTGCGGCAGGATAGCTTTTTACCAAAGCCCCGAGGACCCTCTGTGCCACAGGTGCTGTTCGAGCATTCGTATTCCAGTCTCGGATTCGGAGGAGAAGTGTAAAAAGTTGAGTATCCGACAAAGACCCAAGAACTTCGTCGACTGCCTTGGAGCCGCATAGACTCATTGGGTCTGGTGAGTTGGTAGAAACAGCGGTGAAAAGAGAAAGCAGTCTCGCAGGATGGTTAAGTTGAAGCGCAAGAGTGATAGCCGAGCGATAAGAGCCAGCGTGGATATAATTCTGCAACTCCTGTTCCTGCTCCACAAACTGGGTCGCCGCAGCCGTAGAAGCGGCTTGCGTCTCCGAAGTAGTATCTTTCCAGAATGTGATGGTGGAATCCCCACTACCAGAGACAATCATGTTAGTAGCAGGGTTGACTGTTAAAGCCCAGACACGATCCTCGTGGTTGTCTAGAGTGGTTGCAACTTCCCCGGTATTCGCATCCCACACCTTGACGAGTCCATCGCCCCCTGCACTCACAACGTGGACATGTTTTCGTCCGCGCTCCTCGGCTTTGGGGACGTTCAACCATGCGACTTTGAGAACGCTGTTGGTGTGGCCCTCAAATGTTCGCAAACAGCTGTAATCGGAAAGACTCCAGATTTTGACCGTTTTATCACCACTTCCAGTAAGTACGAGACCTTTGCCGGCCGCTGGTCCATTATCTCCGACGATATTGGGTGTCCCCTTTGGCGCAAATTTCACCGACCACACACCACGTCTATGTCCACGCAGGACACCTTGGACTTCTCCTTCTTCCGCCGACCAAATCTTCACAGTTTTATCTTGAGATGCCGACGCAAATAATTGCGAAGTATGATCGATATCAATTGCGTTGATATCCTTGTCGTGCGCTTTTCGGGTATAAATCGCTCTTGGCGCTTTCTGGCTCGTAGAAGCGATATCCCACCGCTTGATTGTTCGGTCTTGGGAACCGGTAAGAAGGAATGGAGGTGGGTGACCAAGGGGAAATTTAAACGCCGCTGAGGAATCGGCGGGTGGGGAATGGGGGAGCCCAATAGCACCAAGAGATTCTGCGTGCCCAATAAATGTTGTGTGACACACGAATGAGGAGTTTTCAGGGTCAATTCTCCATAACCGTGCCGTGTTGTCTTTCGCTCCAGTCGCTATCCAATGCCCCGACCAATCGATATCAAGACAAATGACAATATCTTCGTGTCCGGTCAACTGCGCGACATCTGCACCGAAATACGTTGACCCGTTGGATCCATCGGATTGCGCAAGTGATACAATTCGGACTTCTTCGGAGTTGGTAGCAAGTGCCAGAAGCGAGCGATCAGGGAGGAGATATCCAAGGTCGATAATTTCATCGTGCGTTCCAGATATCCGTCTGAACTCTTCCAGTTTTGGGACCAAATCTGTATTTTCAATGTTTTCAAGTTCTTTTGTCGAATGCAAGGTCATGGTATGATCCAAGTGTATCAACAGAATGAAAGCCGCTTCTGATACCAAAAATCCATCCAAGATTGCTTCCGCTTCGTTTCTCGGGGCTTGCGGGCTGGTGACTTCTCGCCCGTTGTTCGATTGCCAAACTCGGATATTACCATGCACTCCTGCGGCATAGACTAGTCTCCCAGATTCCAGAAATCCAGCGGTTTCGACCTCTTCGAGAACTGGAACGACTTTTCGAACTTTCCATGTTTTCGCATCCCACCACATTATCGTTTTGTCTCGACTGCCCGTCAAGAGCGCATTTTCCCTGACGGAATAATCCAGCGCGCGCACATCCGAAACATGCGAGTCCAAAATTGCGATGGAAGCTCGCTTGAATAAATCCCAAATCCTAACCTTTCCATCCTGGCCCCCGGAGGCTAATCGGAATCCTCTGACTGCTTCGCTTTGTGTTTCCCCCTCCGCACCCTTCTCGGTGTTTTTGCGATTTCGAGCAGATATTCCCAATGGCTCTTGTTTGTTTCCGGCAACGATTTCAAAGAAATGTAAAGCAGATATTAACACATTTGGGCCTCTGAATGTATGCGTGACATATCCTCCTTGAATATCCCAGACTTTGACTACTCCATCAGCCCCGCCCGTAGCTAACAGGGTGCTTGTTTGATCGACTGCGAGGACTACCACTGGGGTGGAATGGGGCTTGAGGGTTCGTAATAACTGGTACTTGATCTCGGAATTTGAAGCGAAGGAGGGTCGGAGGGAGTATATTCGCATAGAAAGGGATCTCGAGCAGATGATGAGGTGTGAGGCAGAAGGTGTTACTGATAGCATAGAATTAGTTTTGGTCTTTTTGTAGAAAGCAACCAAGAAGTTCCGAAGGGTACACACATGTGAGGGTAGAAATAACCTCTCCATCCTAGAAATCGAAAATTGCAGTTAGTCGCAAGGCCCGAAGATTGCAGGAATTGGGTTAATGGGAGCTCACCCCCTCAATCTGAGCCAGTTGGCGGCCTGTATTTAAATCTGTGAGCAGCGCATCTTCCCCCAAGGTCGTTGCAAGAATGCGCCCGGTCGTATCGAGGGCAACACTGCCACCAGTGTAGATGGGTTGAATGCTTCGCTCGGGGTGAAAAGTCGTTTGGTAGGGCGCTTTGGTGGACATTTTTGAGTACAAACGGTGGGTAAATACAACTGGCGCATAAAATAATAAACCGATATATGCCACTATTCCCAATCGTCTGGTATGGTGTTGATTCTCTCTACCACAGATGAGTGATTACCTTCCATTCATTGCCCACCTCAGGAAGAAAAATAATTTTGGGCGCGAACCCCACAGCTGTATTGAGTTTAGCCTCCATATTCTGCCAATCGTAAGTCCTCACCGCCCTGATTGCAGGGAACCTCGAGATACCTAGCTCCTTCTTCCTCCATCACTACTCAAGTATAGCTCCCTGACAACTACTCCTACCTACCCGACACTCAAACTCATGCCAACTAAACCTATAATTCTTCAAGTTCTTGAACATCTTTGCCCATCTCATTTTTTGAGCTGCACCAAAATAGTGGCACTCCTTCCCAACCCCCTCTCCATTTCAATAGGGGGGCTTACTGGGAGCTACATGCAAATGCGCATCTATCAAGGCTGTAGAGCTTGAGAAAGTGCTCCCTCTTTTCAATCACCTCCCCTTTCATAACTGCTTGAAGTAACCATGGGGCGATCAGAATCACTAACGGCCGCGGCTCTGGTGTGTTAATATTTCTTTGTTTTCAATAGCTCCCTCTTCACCGAGGCTTCAAAGGCTACCCTTTACCTATTTTTCCTTTATTTCTCGGCTAGGGGGCGGTCTTGATGGGACAGGTCACATGTACGCTCGGATTGAGATTTCATTTAATAGATGAAATGCTCCATTTTGTACATTCCTTCTTCTCTGCATCATGTTCTAACTCGAAATGTAGGGTAGAGGGCCATATGAATCCGAAGTAGTTCAAACATTTACTTCTTCAAGCGAGGCTTCAGCCCAACGACCAATACAGCAATACAACGATCATGGCCGTCCAAGAAACCCAGAAACCAAACGGAGGGAGCGCGAGCATGTGCGGGCTGCCAATGAAGTCATGCAGGTGACGGGCGTTGTCGAGGATTCCATCGCTGCCAAAGTTGAAGCAACCGAGATTCTTTTCAACAAGAACCGGGATACTTTGACTGGTATACGAGCCATGGAGTGGGGACGGGCTTTGATGGTTGGGGGAATCTGGGGTGTTCTCGGACTACGGCGCAGGATATTGGTAAGAATACACCTCACTCGGCCTTTTACAATCCCAAGACCGCTTTCTCACAATAACAGCTTTATGAAGACTATTCTCATGTTGGGCTGTTTCAAATTATTCGGAGTGAAACGAGTCGAAACGGCTTGCTAGGTGTATTTGGGTGTGGTCTCCCAGCTGTAGTGGCATACCATGTTGCCGACTGGGTTGAATTTTTTGCTGAGACAATCGTCGATGCTATCTGGGAAGAGGAAGATGAGAACGGTGATGTGATGGAACTCTCCCCTAGCCAAGCCAATATAAAAGGAGGACTCAAAATGCTGTAAGTTTGACATCGTCCTATTTTATGAAAATTCACCCACAACATACGCATACTCTCCTGATTTGTCGTCAGAGAACACAACTATATCAGAGAACCTGCTAACAACACTAAAGGTTTAATGTTGGTTTCGCTTATGTCAATCTGCATTTTCGCATGTTTGCCATCCTTCAACAGCTAGACCTCATTCCTTACCATAAAATTCTACCAGTACCCAGGTCCTTCATCCCCTTTGGTACTTATTCGCCGTTCCGGATTGCGCCTCAATCAACCTCTGTTCTAGGCTGGGTCGGTGACATTGGTTGGTCAATGGCACCAATGGCTGCAATTTTATTCCATGGCAGAGTGAAGTACGTTGCGGCACGTGTCATGTACCAACACGTATACACTCTTCTGCCACGCCCAACTGGAGATAGTATGTTTTCTGGTTTGTCAATTGAGCCCTCGGCTGAGTATGACACTCCGGATCAACATAACGATGACAGATCAACAGCCCGGGATGAGCAAACGCTGAGAGTACTTGAAGGATTGCCCTCACTAGAGCAAAGGGAACCACGCTCTCGCCCCAACGACCGAGAATCCGACTCCGGTCATGACGAAGATGGGGAGATCCCGCATGCAACCTTAATTAGCTTCGACGTTGAAGCAGCAGAGGCAGTCGAAAGCCCACTGGGCACTCACGGAACACTCGGTACGTGGTCTGCAGAATTGAGAAGTGCTAATGAGCCAAAGGAGTCAAATGAAATCAAGTATCGTATAACAGGGCTCACACTTTTGCCGGCAATTATGGCAACGGAAGGATTGAGGGAAATTGTTGCAGGAATCATTGTCATGCCCTTTGAAGCTCTCATGGTTAGGGTTCTTGGGCGGGCGATTCGAGCAAGTGTATGTGCAAGTACGAACGACATGTATCCTTCGTTATGGAAATTTCCACTTGGCCGTGGAATGACCGGCGTTGGGAACATCGCAGCAGTACTGATGCTCCAACTGACCATCACCGGAGTCGTATGGACAGGATTCACAGTCGGCTCGCAGAGGTGGACAACCTGGAAGAATACGGAGAAGGAGAAGGAAAAGGAAGTGTAAAATATGAGCAGGTCATTATGCAAAGAATACCCACAGTTTTCTGGACGGTTTGTCTGCCCATTCCACGTTTTTCGCTACTAAATATGAATATGGATCCACTTCACCGCAAGCACAACAGGAACTTGGGGTGAAGCCGGGGAACATCGGGTTGGCCAAAACACTAAGTCTCACTGACTTTTCGATGCATTGCTAGTGAGTCTTTTTCCAGAAGCACCATATGGAGAAAAAATTGAAGTTTCCTACTCTCAGAGAACCTGATGTTTTGGAACAAGGATATGTGCCAACCACGACTCGGAAGTAACTATTATTATGGGTCTTTGGCAAGGGGAGGAGCCGGAACTTTGTGTACAGACCGCCATGGCGGAAGCTTGTGATGCTTGTCCATACTTCTCGGCGTCCTTGATTGCTTGGCCGTCGTTGGCCTTTGCAAATCTCGACTAGTTCTCTCTCGACCAATCAGGAAATTCACATCATCTGATGTATATCCTCCAGGTCTCTTCCATCCGGATGCTTTGTGGGTCGTCGTTGGAATTTTCGCTCGGGGGCTCGACGGCTCTTCTAATTATGGACCCGTCCCGGGATGATTCCATGGAAAAAAAGCTGGATAATGGGCCAAATCCATATTTATTCAGATCCACTGAGAATGGAATGCCACCGAAGGAGGAGAAGCTGATGTCTCCCCAATGTCTCCATTTTCTCCAACGCTCATGTTTTTGTGTTATCGTGGAGACATGGAGACACCTGGAGTTGCGGACTTTCCCACATAAAACTTCAACGCTCCAAAGGGGTCCCCAGGTGAGGGTCAGAGCAAAATGGAGTAAACACACCGCCCTCAACACACCTGAATGTCTCTAGCTCCTTACTTACTATTTGTATGCCTTCCCGGATTTACTTCGTAGAACCAACCGCCTTGACGTCCTCGTAAACGTACATCCCAGCGCTGATCCACCGGGACACAGAACAAATCTCAAGTGACAAGTCCCGACTTCCAAGAGACTGGCCATGATTCCCATGGGCTGATCATCTCCAAGGGGGAGAAAAACCTTACTGTTTTCGCGGGTATAAGTTCATCCTACTGCCCCACCCCGCTCCCTTTTTTTTCTTTTTGAGCTCTTCTATTCTCTCCTTGCTTTTCCATCCTTCTGCTGTGATACCTGTTACTCGGTGCTACACAAGACAAGATGGCGGAACCAACCAAGCCAGAACTTAATGCGATCAACGCAACAGAGAACAGCCGCCTTGAGCCTGCGTCTCCAATGCCAGCCCCTGCGGCAAAGAAAGTCACTCTCGATTCTAAGAAAGAGGATGTTGTTGAGAAGGAAAGTGGGCACAAGCCTAAAGGTCCATCGCGAAACAATTCTGTCTATAGTAGCAGTGGGCGCAAAGTTTCTGAGTGGGAGGCACTTCAGATGGTTGCAGCTGGTGATCTGGACACCATTAACAGAGACATTGCTGCTGTTGAAGCCGATTTGGTGGCCATGAACATCAAATCGACCTGGTATAAACCACAACTTAAGCTCTCCGACCCTCGGTATTTCACATGGCTTCTTGTTGGTTAGCAGATCTTGTCTTCTTTCCAACTCCAGGGATATTAACGATTTATAGGATTTGCTTCCATGGGAGGTTTACTCAGTGGTGTTGACCAGAGTTTGATTTCGGGTGCTAACCTCTTCATGCCTCTTTGTAAGTTTTCTGTCCGATTTTAAGCTGGATGATTGAATACTGATACAAACAGCACTTGGTCTCGATGCCAAGCAAGTCTCTCTAGTCAGCTCTGCAGTTCCACTTGGAGCTGTTGGTGGTGCTTTGATCCTCGGTCCTCTCAATGAGGCCGTTGGTAGACGCATGGCTATCATTGTGTCTCTTGTTTTCTATACCATTGGTGCAGCTCTTTGTGCCGGTGCCATGGAATTTGGCATGATGCTTGCTGGTCGTCTTATTCTCGGCATGGGCGTTGGTCTTGAGGGAGGAACCGTTCCAGTTTGTAAGCCTTGCTCCCCACCCCCAACCCAGAAAATAGCTAACAAAACATCTAGACGTCGCTGAATCCGTTTCCCGAAAATACCGTGGAAATCTCGTCTCCCTATACCAACTCATGATCGCCCTCGGCGAAGTCTTCGGATTTGTCATTGCAGCAATTTTTGTTAATGTAGAATCCGGAAGTTGGCGCTACATGCTCGGATCCTCCCTTATATTCTCAACCATAATGTTCGTCGGTATCATGTTCATGCCCGAGTCTCCTCGATTCCTCATGCACAAGGGACGAACCACCGAGGCATGGCACGTGTGGAAGCAAATCCGAGGCACAGACGAGGATGGAAAGACCGAGTTCTATATCATGAAGTGCTCTGTCGCTGAGGATTTCGCTGCCAAGGAGAATGGTGTCAACAAGAGATTCCCTTGGATGGATTTCTTCACCGTTCCGAGAGCGAGAAGAGCTATCATTTATGCGAATGTTATGGTTTTCTTGGGCCAGTTTACGGGTATCAATGCTATCCAGTATTACATGGCTACTCTGATCAAGCAAGTTGGATTTGATGATAAGCAAGCTGTTTTCATGTCTCTTGTTGGTGGTGGATCGCTTTTACTCGGAACTATCCCAGCCGGTAGGTCTCTTGCTCCCTTCCCATGATTCCGAATTCTAACTATCACTAGTATTCTATATGGAAAAGTTCGGACGTCGTTTCTGGGCATGTGCCATGTTACCAGCCCTCTTCTTAGGCCTCGTAATCATCGGGGCCTCCTACACCATCCCTCTCTCCAACAAAGCCGGGTCCCAGGGGATGTACTTCGCCGGTCTCGTCATCTACGAGGGGTTCTTTGGAAGTTACGCTTGCCTGACTTGGGTTATTCCTTCTGAGGTTTACCCAACCTACCTCCGATCTTATGGAATGGAGACTAGTGATGTGACACTATTCTTGTGTTCTTTCTTGGTCACCTATTTCTTCACACAAATGCAGAATGCTATGAGTCAGATTGGTCTTACTTTGGGTTTCTATGGTGGTATTGCTGTTGTGTACGTCCCCTTCCTCGACTTCCTCTTTCTGGCCTAGAGAAACAAAATACTAACGAGAGTGGGTAGCGGATGGTTCTACCAAATCGCCTTCATGCCCGAAACCAAGAACAAGACTCTCGAGGAAATCGACATCATCTTCTCTCAACCAACCAGCCAACTGGTCGCCGAGAACTTGAGAAGTGCCAAGGCCACCACCATCGATTTCTTCTGTTTGCGATGGGGTAAGGTCTTCTCGCCTGTTTCGGAGAGTGATGTTTTCCGAAAGGAGAATGGTCATAAGACTGATGTTGAGGGTAATGCTAAACATGAGGAGTTGTTGCAGTAGATGACTATGAAGGTTTGGGGGCGCAGATGTTGTAATCATGGTGTTGGTGTGGTTTGAGTTCGAGTTGTATGAAGATACCCTTGTTTGTTTCCAAGAGAGGATTTTGATAATTTCACATCCTGTGTCCTATGTATGAGTTCTGCTATTTGATAATTACAATGATCACTTGATGTATGTACGCTGTATTAAACTGTCATAGGGGCGATGCAAGGTGGAGAGAAAGCCAATGCTACTTGCCTATATGTATCTGCCATAAAGTCGCAATTAGCCAAGTCCTCGGCTGCCAAATATACGTTGTATGCGGAAATTTACCCGCAATTGCTGGAACATAGCTTCTCAAAAGTACTGTAATCCGTATGGCTAGCATTGGCTAGCATTGGCCGGAATGTAGCGATGTTATTAGCCATCTGTCCCGAAACGGAACCAGTCGTGTTACACAAGGACGACGCTTCCTATGCCTTAAAGATATAGACAATGTAGATCCTCCACGAATAAATCGAAGCTGTGCTTTTCTCAACCCCGCTTACCTTTTAGGGTTGACGAGCTCGAGACGACCAAACTAAGGCGGTCCCGGGGACTACTACTTTCGAAATACTTTCTACCTTTAGAGAGAGAGAGAGCTCCTTAGCTAGCTGTCTTTCTAATTAGGGCTTTAACTTTCTATCTTACCTTAGTTTACCTCTAGAGCTCGATCTAATTAACTATTCTTTAAAGGTTCTATTAGATAGAGAATATATAATATTAGTATACTTATTAAGAAAATGTTTAATTAATTAAAGCTTTATATATAAGCTCTATAGTTTTTCCTCTATCTATAATAACTAATTAATATATAATTTACTTACTAAATACTTAATTAACTACTCTTATAATATTATAGACTCTAAAATCTATATTATTTTATATAAACTCTATAGTATAGACCTTATATACTACTAAGTACTCTAACGCTAGAAAGAGTACTTAGATAAGTATTTATAATACCTTAAAGACTCGACTATCTATTCTATACTATAGAGAAAAGATCTTAGAATAATACTCTTATAAGAGATAGTTCTAAGATTTTAACTTTACTAGATCTACTCTCTAAGTAGACTATATAATCTTTTTTTTAAAACTATTTAAGATTATCTAACTTAATTTAAACTATTTTTATATAGAACTATTCTAAAGTTTTATTATCTAAAAGAGTATAATAATATAAACTTATAAGAACTAATAGTAGAAATATATAGAAGTATATAGATTAATAGCTTAATTTTTTATAACTTCTAGATCTAATAAAAAGAATATAAAAAGATACTAAGCGTATAAAAAAGAGTAGCTAAGACTATATAATTTACTCTTCTCTTAACTAAATAAGAGTAATCTTTAAATCTATAATATATTTTTACTTTTAACATTATTATTAATATAACTAAGTAAATAGTACTTAATTAGATATTAGTTATTTTAGTTAAAGTATACTCGCTTAAGTACTATAAGTCTCTCTAACCTAGATAGTTTAGTTCTATAGATAAAAATAATAATATAATCTTTTATATTATACTTTATAACTACTAGATTATACTAATAATTATTAAAGAGACCTTTATTAGAAAGTATATTATATAATAGATAGTATATATTATTATAAAAAGTTTAAATACTTTAGACTTTTATTTATATTATATCTATAGACTCTTTATAGCTACTCTTTTATATATAGATAAAGTCTTTACTAGATTTAATAGTTTTATAATCTAAATTTCTATAATATAGTTTATTACTAAGCGAGCTATATTACTAAGAGAGCTACTTTTCTCTACTTCTATATCTACTATCTAAGATATACGATTTCTCTATAATAAATTATATAGATTTATACTAGCGAAGTCTAGATTATTCTAGCTATAGAAGTAGTTCGATTATTCTAAAAAATAAGTATTTAAAAAGCTACTAACCTCTATAATATATCTAGAACAACTCTTACTTATTAAATAGCTAGCTAAACCTCTTATAATAAAACTACTATTAATTATTATAAGCTAACTAAGATAGAAGAGAAAGTAGTTATTTAATATATACTAGACTTAGATATATAAGAATTTATACTCTAGCTTACTAGTATTAAAGATATAGTAAATTATATACTTAAATTATAAGAAGAGAGATATATTAGAAAGCTCGAGATATATTAATTTATATAATATTAACTATAATTAAAGATATATTTTAATTATATTTATAACTTTTAAAGAGCCTTATATAAAGATTCTAAGTAAATTAGCTACTTAGTAAGTAACTCTACCTTTTTAGTTTATATATAAAAAAGCTAAAATTAAAATTTTAGTTTTATTACTAATATAGTTTATTAGCGAGTCGATTATATTACTAAGTCGATTACTAAAAATATATATAAAAAACGTCTATATAACTCTAGTAAAAATCTATAATTCTTAATAAAAATTAATAAAATTAAAATCTTTACTTTATTATATTATATATAAGTAATAGTAGAAATCTTAGATACTAACTAATTATAACTACTAAGTTACTAAAGAATTTATTTTATTTTAATAAATATAGAGGTAATTTTAAGCGAATCGTTAGTTATAACTAGTAAGTGTTCTAAAATTTTAAAATTACTTATTTATATAGTAAAAGCTAAAATTTTAGACGTTTACTAATTATAGTTAACAATTCGCTTAAAATTACCTCTATATTTATAATTTAATTTTTATTTCTTTAATAACTAAGTAATTATAACTAGTATATATCTAAAACTCTATATTATATTTCTTTATATACTACTAAAACTAGCTTTTTAATTTTAGCTTTTTTTATTAATAGAATAAAAAGTTAGAGCTACTTACTAAGTAGATTTTTATATAGGTTTTAGAGTATATAGAGTTCTAATATATATAGAGTTCTAATAAACTACGTTATATCTAAAACTCTATATTATATTTCTTTATATACTACTAAAACTAGCTTTTTAATTTTAGTTTTTTTTATTAATAGAATAAAAAGTTAGAGCTACTTACTAAGTAGCTTTTTATATAAGTTTTAGAGTATATAGAGTTCTAATATATATAGAGTTCTAATAAACTATATTATCTAATTTCTAATAACTTAGAGTAATTCTATCTCTCTCTAATACTACTACTACCTCTATCTCTACTACTTATAACGCTAATATACTACTCTAGAAGTATAAGAAGAAGATTAAGTAATAGAATCTCGAGTAGTATTAAAAGCCTTATTATATACTATTAAAAAAGCTTATAAAATAAGTATAAGAAGATAAAGCTATTACTAGAATTATAGTAGAGAAAGTAGTCGACCTAGTAGATTTATATATCGATATAGAGTAGAGTATTATAAAGAAAGCGAAAGATATAATAATAGTATATCTTCTTAATCGAGATAAAAACTTTTAAGTTAGAACTACTTAGATAAGTATCTAGTAAACGCTCTTAGCTAATTTTTAGCTTATTTTTCGCTTATAATACACCTCTTTCTTTTTAATACTATTACTTATATATAATATAAAAATAAGTATTTTTATATAAAAAGTAGTAGAAATTAAAGCTCTATCTCTAGAAATTATTATCTCTCTTATACTTAATTACCTTCTTAAGAGTCTTTCTAAGATTTATAATCACTCTATCTATCT